>MPNW01001183.1:35803-44547 GCA_011800805.1 Hirudo medicinalis
GTCCTTCTATCATTCTTTCATTATTTAAATGAAATTTAATAATTTAATGAAACATTAATTAATTCATTCATTCATCCATCTATCTATCCATAAAACAATCTCCAGTACGAATCGACTGCAAAACGAAAAATAGAGAGAGGGGTGGTAGCGGTTCACCCTCGACCCGTTCCCCCTGAGGCCGTCTAGCCCCCGAAGCAGCCCCAGCACGCGGACAGGTCCTTTAGGTTTATTGGCCAGCACATCCGACCCCATTGAACGGATAAATAAGCAGAAAAGTACCTCGATACGTCACTCCATTGTCTCAGGGAGGCATTGATCCACAAAGGACCATTATTTGGGCGACCAGCCGATTGATCAGGTTCATGTTTTCATCGATTTGCGATGGCATGGGAGGGAGGAGGGGGGTTGGCTGGATGGGCGGAGTTATTGTCTGAGAGGGGGTATCGATTCCCGCAGCCTTGTATCCGGTACCGTGGGATAGGTGACGAGTATTGTTTCATGGTTCCGTGTACACGATATATTAACGGCATACCTGCAAGCTACACCTGCTACCTGGTCTCGGGTAGGGGGTTGTATGTGCCCCCACGTTGGGATTTTTTTTGTTGGGGAGGTTAGTTTGAAAGTTAATTTTGAGTGCTTTCTGTTTGTGTGATTGTTGAAGGTCTGAATTTGAAATGTTGTTTTTTTATTTTTATAATTTTTATAATTATAATTTTTAATTGAAAATATTTTTGAATAAAAAAAAATTAATTACGACGAAACCGTAGAAGAGCAGACGAACTAATGTCCGTTGGCCAAACGGCGGGAAATTATCTCCGTGTAAAATCACACCAAAAACATTTATCAGAAAATACATTTCAAATCACACAGAGCCATGAAAAGTAACAGAAAAAGGAAAATCCCTAACGAATGCCGGCATGAATGCAGTGCATGAATGCAGCGGATGAATGCAGCGGATGAATGCAGCGGGATGAATGCAGCGGGATGAATTCAATGCATGACGTGTGCATAACACGACGCATTGACGCAAGAGCGCTTCGTGTTTCTGAGTCGACAGCGCTAATAAATGAGGCATTTTTTGGATGGCTGGGTTCGAAAAGGAGATGGAACCTTTCCATTGACTGAGAACATTGAGGCCTTCATTGACGCTGGAAACATATCACTTCTTGTCTGGAGAGCGAGAATAATAATAATAATAATAATAATAATAATAATAATAATTTATGTGATGATGATGATGATGATGATGACGCTGGTGATAATTATGGTAAGAATAATAATAATTATTAATAATAATAATAGTAATTTCCATGATTTATTATTGAGAGAACACAAAACATTAATAATGGACAATAATAACAGTAATAAAAATAATTAAGCTTGAACACTTGAACAACTTGAAGAGATGATCTCTTTTTTTTTCTAGACAAAGGTCAGGGGGGCCAACGGCCAATCAGGGAGGTCGGCAGGATTCCCCCCTATTGACGTCCCTAGGTGGTAGCCGTCGAACGCCGACTTCAACGGTTTCAAGTTCTCTGTCCTTCCAGCTTCCACTTGTATCTTTAAAGCATCTGGATGATTCACAACGTTCCACAGGTGTTTGTCTTTCCAGGTTTCCAAATTCTCTGGCGAATGAAGTTTATTTGTTGTTGCGAATATTTTATTCCGTCCTTCTAAAATTTTTTTAAATGAATTTCGTTGGCGGCTGTGCGATTTTAGACTTTATTTTTCGATTTAAACGCTTTATTTGAGTAATATCGATTCAATTGATTAATTTCTTTACAATTAATTCAATTGTTCAGTTATTTTGTTAAATGTATTTATCACTCCACATAATTAATCCACGTTGAACCGAATCTAAAACGTCATCCCCATCGCACAGAGGGGAGGGGGTTGCAAGAGCCCGAGTCCCAACCAAAAATCCCTGACATCCCCTGGGCACCTGGCAGTTTTGGAACCAACCATGTGGTTGACCATCTCGATAGACACGGATGCTTGCCGCATGATGCTTGAATAATGCAAGGACTGAATTGTGAATGCCAGTGAATTGTTGAATTGTCGGGAAATTAGTGGAATTAATTTCAAAATTTGACTTTTTATGCAACAATGAAGCATTAATTATTATTATTATTATTATTATTATTATTATTATTATTATTATTATTATTATTATTATTATTATTATTATTATTATTATTAATGTTGTTATTATTATTATTGTTATTATTATTATTATTGTTATTATTATTATTATTATTATTATTATTATTATTACTTTCATTATTGTTACGTCTATAAGTATATATTATTTAAAATATTTAAGTTTTAAATATCTTTATTATTACAATTATAACTACAACTTTCGCGAGAATTATGAGGAATTATGCTGGAACGCAGAACAGGAATGGAAGATGATGCATGGTTATAACCAGGCTCTATGACATGAATTGATTGTTGCCGTGATGATGATGGTGATGATGATGACGATGACGATGATGATGATGATGATGATGACGACGACGACGACGACGACGATGACGACGATGACGACGACGATGGTGATGATGATGTTGATGGTGGTGATGGTGATGATGATGACATTGATGACAGCAACGGTGGTGATGATAATGATGCGCTGTCTCACGTTAGTCATGAGGAGATCTGTGAACAAGATGAAGCCTATTTCTCACTTCAGATGTCTCCAGCATCCATTTTCTCATAAACTCACATTTGCATCACGATGACGACGACGACGATGATGGTGATTATGTAGATGATGATGATGATGATGATGATGATGATGACGATGAGCATGACGACGATGGTGGCGATTGTGGAGATGATGACGACGATGACTGCGATGATGGTGATTATAGTGATGATGATGATGATGACGATGACAACGACGACGTTGAAGATGACGATGATGACGACGATGTGGTTATGAGGATTACGTCGATGACGATGACGATGACGACGACGATGGTGGTGGTCGTGGTGATGATGATGATGATGATGATGGCGAAGGAGACGACGACGATTATCCATTAACCTCGGTGTCCTGGTTTTTCAATGAGTTTCCATGTTTCCAGTCACGAAAATGATTATGTAAAAATCTGATCAGCATTTTTTAGAAATTACTTCCAAATTATAATTATTTCCATAATTAAATTAAGCAATTATTTATCCAGTGAGTTTGGCTGTTTTAATGTGTCTGGAGAGTTTAATGTCAGACAATTGATGACATTCAATCGGACGAACCAATGATGAATGTTCCTATAAAATACAAAACATTTGAAACACAATACAAATAGAAATACTGACAAGTACAGAAACAAATACTGACAAGTACAGAAACAAATACTGACAAATACCATCAAATACCGAAGATACGGACAAATACAAATACAGACAGCTACACACAAATACAGAAACAAATACAGAGAGAGGTACAGACAAATACGGAGCAATACAGAGGATGCCATCCAGGTTTTCCTGTTATGATTAATATTATGATTGGAGACTAATTAACATTAATTAACATATACACATCGTGATCACGTGATCAACTTACGCGGGAATGATGGAAAGAGATGCACCCTTTTGAGAAGAATTATGACGTAATAATAACGATGATAATAATAAAAAATTATTAATATATAATTATTATTTAATAAAAAATAATTATTATTTATTTTTAAATGTTGTATATTATTTATAATAACAATAATTTATTAAAATATTAATAATAATAATTATAATAATTATTTATAATTATAATACTTATTTATAATTAAAAAGTATAAAAAGTAAAAAAAAATTTAATAATTATAATATTACATTAATAATAAATTATAATACTATATAATAATTATAATAATTACTTATAATTATAATACTTATTTATAATTAAAAAGTATTATTATAATTATTTATTATTATATAATATTATTACACCGTAATTAAATTTGCAATCCAAGATCCTTCGAAAAGCAACTTCCAAACTCCATTTGATTCGAATTTTTGATGCGGAGAAAAATGATAAAAAATTTGTGCTTATTATTATGTCGTTCTCGATGTTTGTATGTTTGTATATGTTTGTATGTTTGTATATGTTTTTATGTTTCTATATGTTTGTATGTTTGTATATGTTTGTATGTTTTTATACGGTTGCACGTCTGTATGTTTATGTATGTTTGTATATTCATGTATGTTTGTGTGTTTATGTATGTTTGTATGTTCATGTATGACTGTTTGTCTATGTGCATTCGTATGTTCACGTCTGCTTGTATGCTTACGTTTGTATGTTTGCGTTTGTGTTTCCCTCTCATTAGCTTTTATTTAGTTTTATTTTATTTTGAGTATCGCTTCAACTTGATTGGCAGGCGGCGGGGCCAGCTAATGATTATTCATGACGATTATAATGAGGACTCGAGCTCTCTGCCGCTAATTTGTCATCCAGCGTATTGGCACTTTACTCTTAAATGGAAATCTTTACGATTGTCTTCCAAATAATGGAGGGCGTGGCCAGACGGAGAGCTGGGCGTGGCCGGATTTGAGTCGGAGCCGGCCATTGGTCGCCGACAGACTGCTGGAAACGAACAGCTGATTTTTGTTGCGAGATGCTGAGGAGAATGAGCGATGACGGATGGATGGATGGATGGATGGATGTGCAAATAAATGGATGGATTAACGGATGGATGGATGGATGGATGGATGGATGGATGGATGGACGGACGGACGGGCGGGTGAAAGAAACCTTTGGCTCATGAGAAAGTGAGATTGAAATGAAAGAAGCGAAAATAGGAGGCGGAGAGACAGTGAGTTCGAGAGAGGGGGATTTTTTGATATGGATTGTGTGGTAACCAAAGATCTACTTTGTAAGAAGACCTCCACAACAACATGAATCTCTTTCCATATTCCTTTCTCCAAATGACCTTGACTTTCCATACGTGGTCAGCTTACCCACGCCCCCTCTGCCACCATCTTTACCATCTCGATTCTTTGCCATCGTTCGCCATCGTCGTCATCGTCGTCGTCGTCGTCATCGTCGTCACAACCATCGTCGTCGTCGTCGTCGTCACCGTTTCCGTCAGGCTTTCGTTTTAAGTTCGCTCCACCAACTAAGAAGTAGATGGAGTAGAAATGGCGCGAATGTTTTGACGTCTGCCTGCAGAGGATTCGAGATTGCTTTTATCTCTGTAAAGAAGGTGAGGTGTCATTCATTCATTCATGCTTTCGTTTGTTCATTCGCTCAGTCATTCATTCGTTCATTCATTCAATCGTTTATTAATTAATTAATTCATTCATTCAATCATTCAATCGTTAATTAATTAATTCATTAATTCATTCAATCGTTAATTAATTAATTAATTAATTCATTCATTCAATCGTTCATTCGTTCATTCATTCATTCATTCATTCCTTATTTCATTCTTTCTTTCATTCATTCACTCGTTCGTTCGTTGAATGATGAATCACTCCTCAGTTGAATCTTGATTAGTAATTCATCTTCAAAATTCACCACCGCAATTCACAGGGTTAATCACGATGCATTGCAACAATTCATCGCTGCTTAGGTACGATTGAATCGTTAATCCAGCATCTCTTCGTGGATTTATTAGTTCACGTTTATTCCAAATCATTTGATAAACAAATTCACTAAAATCGAACAATTCATTCAATTTCAAAGCAAAAAACTTTGAATTGTATTGAGATCAGAAAGAAATGGATGGATTGATGCACTGATGAATGGATGAACGGATGGATTGATGGATGGATTGATACATAGATGAATGGATGGTTGAATTGATGTATGAATAATTGGATAGATGAATGAATGAATAATTGGATGGATGGATGAAGGAATGAATAATTGGATAGATGGATGGATGAAGGAATGAATAATTGGATGAATGGATGGATGGGTGGATGAATGAATCACTAATTGGATGGGTGTATGGATGAATATATGAATAATTGGATGAATGGGTGAAGGAATGAATAATTGGATGAATAGATGGATGGATGGATGAATGACAGATGGATGGATACTATCAGTGGTTACATCACCTTGTCCAGTCGATCAAGTTTCAATTTGACTCCTTTCAATTCTTCTACAACATGAATATTAATGAATACTTAACATAATTAGAATAAAATATATAGGATGACGAATTTTTAAATTATAATTAATCATAAAAACATAATAATAATAATAATAATAGTAGTAATCATAATAATAGTAATGATGATGATGATGATGATAATAATAATAATAATAACAATAATACTAATAGTATTAGTAATGATAATAATAATAATAATAATACTTAACAAAATGTCTGTTCCTATTAGTACGATCAAGGTCAAGGTCGATGATATGCAACCACGAGTTAAATTTAGGTCGTTGTCGCAACTGTTGTTGTTGTTGTTGTCGAATGTTGTCGTTGTTAATGCTGTTGACATTGCCAATGTTGTTGTCGTTTTTGTTGTTGTTGTTGTTGCTGTTGTTGTTTGTTGTCGTTTTTGTTGCTGTTGTTGTTGCTGTTGTCGTTAATGCTGTCGTTGGCGTAAAATGTCGTTGGCATTCAAGAATGAATGAATGGATTAATTGATCAAAATTTAAAAACGGATGGACAGATGGATGAATGGTTGGATGTTTGGATTGACTGATGCTTGGATGGTTGGATGGATGGAATGATGGATGGATGGATGGACTGATGCTTGGATGGTTGGTTGGACGGATAGATGGACAGATGGATGGATGGTTGGATGGTTGGTTAATCGGATGGATGGATGGACAGATGAACGTGCGGACGGATGGTAGGAGGAATATTGACTGATGGTAAATAATAGGTTATATGGTATCGGCTGGTAAATGCCACACAAATGTTTTGTATCGTCGATACTTGAACACGTGAAACAGTCAATGGACATACAATAACATTAACATACATAACATTAACATACAATAACATTAACATACATAACATTAACATACAATAACATTAACATACATAACATTAACATACAATAACATTAACATACAATAACATTAACATACATAACATTAACATACATAACATTAACATACAATAACATTAACATACAATAACATTAACATACAATAACATTAACATACATAACATTAACATATATAACATTAACATACAATAACATTAACATACATAACATTAACAAACATAACATTAACATACAAAACATTAACATACATAACATTAACATGCATAACATTAACATGCATAAAGTTACGACATCACAATTCGACGATGTTGAAATGCTTGAATGTGAAATGTGAAAACACGGATTAGACGCAATCAATCAATCAATCAATCCTTTACCCATCGTGCTCCCACCTACCTTTATTGCCAGGTGAGCACACCTACGTCCGGGTGTTTCTCAATCCGTCTGCAACTCTCTCTCCGTATGTCTGCCTGTCTCGCCCTATGCCTCCTTGCGTGTATTTCGCTCTTCAGCGGCGGAAAACGACCTTTTCCATGTTTCCATTCCGCTTCAATCCAGGAAGCGAAACGAGAACAAGACGATTAAAACAAACAGGAAAACGTGTGGAAACAATTTGCCATTCTTCAATTTCTTCTTGTTCTTCATCATCATCATCGTCGTCGTCGTCGTCTTCATCTTCTTCCTCCTCCTCCTACGTAAACAACAACACCTACTATTCTCCAGTTCACCTGGAAAAGTCAATTAATGGTTTTCATTCCAACTCGATGTGACCTTCTTCCAATGGAGGATGAAGGATGACTTGAGCTAAGATTCGAACTGATAGCCCACTAGATGACCTATCCAACGCCAATTATGAATGGATGGATGGATGGATGGATGGATGGATGGATGGATTTATTGATGGATGGATGCATGGATTGATGCATGGATGGATGGGTAGATGAATGGTAGACAGATAGAGGGATAAATGGATGAATTAGAGTAATGGATGAATATCCCCCTGGATATATGAATGAACAGATGGATAGGTAGATGGAGAGATGGATGGATGGATAGAAGGAATGGGTGGAGGACAGTGAATCTTAAATCCAACTCGGGGTCATCCGGGTTCATCTGCATAGTTAATATCGACTGCAGGCCACGTTAACTGGAAAAACACACAAACAATCCTTTCAACCACTTATCACTATCTCACCACTTCTTCATGTGTCATTCCAGGTCCACCAATGACTCTCCCCGTCCGATCCATCATACCCATGGGTAGGTGGATGGCTAGAGGAATGGGCGAGTCGATGGATGGACGGTTGGTGGGATGGATGGATGGGTGGATGGATGGATTGACGGATGGACGGACGGAAGAATGGATTTGCTATAATATGGAACAGGTTCCAGGTGTGCTCTGCCGGACAATGCTGGTTGATTGCATTCGAAACAGATGCAGAACTTTTGAGGGGTCATTGAGGAAACGATGACCCCCTCCCTCGCGACCATTGGATCATTGGTCCATCATTTGCCCCATTTTGCCCCTTCGCTACGTTTTCTGTTTTCCAGTTACCCAAACTTGGGATGAATGAATAGACATCTTTTATCAGATGATGATAATGATGATGATGATGGTGATGATGGTTAGCAGTTAAGTACACAGTTAAGCGAAAGGGAAGAAAATATAGAAATTGAGAAAAAGCATGAAAGACTCAAGAAGAAACAAAAATGCGTAGAAGCAACAATTTAGTCGGGTCAATAAATGTAAAAGGGTG
>MPNW01001184.1:10740-25740 GCA_011800805.1 Hirudo medicinalis
CGCTCATCCGACCATCGACCTACTCACTCATCCACCCATTCGTCCACCCGCTCATCCACCCAACGACCTACTCACTCATCCACCCGCTCATCCACCCAACGACCTACTCACTCATCCACCCGCTCATCCACCCAGCAACCTACTCACACATCTACCCAACAATTTACTCACCCATTCATCAATCCATTCAAGTAGATGCTTTTTGGCTCTCTTTTTTTCTCTCTCTCATTCTGTCTATCTCTCTTTCTCACTCTCACTCTATCTCTGAAGCATGAGGAGGTTGAGACGTGCTGAGCAAGAAATAAAATTTAAATTTTGTCCAAAATGTTCCTTGAGGGCTTTGCCATCAGTCATCGTTGTCGGCCAGTTATCAGTTGTCAGTTATCAGCGTCGTCGTCGTCGTAGTTAATCGTCTCGGCCGCCACGGCGACACTTTCGACGAGCAGACCGACGACAGCATAAACACCGGTGTTATTATAATGTCTGTCTTTACGACTGTTTGTAATGTCAACAATTACGTAAGCCTTGACAATTGTTGTTTCTGCTACTAGCCTTCGTCATCATCATCGTCGACGTCATCATCATCGTCGCCATCATCATTATCGTCGTCGTCGTCATCATCATCGTCATCATCATCATCGTCATCATCATCATCGTCGTCGTCATCATCATCATCATCGTCGTCGTCATCATCATCATCACCATCATCATCATCGTCATCATCGTCGTCGTCGTCATCATCATCATCATCATCATCATCGTCATCATCATCGTCGTCATCGCCGTCGTCGTCATCAGCAGTTCCAACACGACGACTTTCGCAGCCAGAAGCCAGGATCTCGTGTTCCGATGAACGAGAGTAAAACATCATCCTGGACGTATTCGTCCAATTTAACTTGAAGTCTTCTGGAAAAAAAAAATGTTTTCCAAATCACTCGCCAGGGTATTCTGCTCTTAATTTTTTTATCATTCGCTAGGGGAGGGAGAGAGAGAGAGAGAGAGGGGGGGAATAAATACTTTTTATTTTACTCGCCAGACCAGTCTGCCAACCCCCCCCCCATTCCCCCAGTCCCCCATCCCCCCAGCAGTAACTAACAACCGCATCGGACTCAAGAGATCGTTTGAAATATTCGTTCTGAGTAAATCATCTGCAACACGTAACATGACTAATTGATCAGCTTATCAAGCCTTCAAGCCATCTACCGACCAGACCGACCTCCTCCACTCAGCTAGTTAGCCACCAGCCGTTATCACCTTCAGGGCTCCCCAGTGCACCCCGCGGGGACCCAAAAAGTGACCTTACAGGTTCAACACTGGTTCTCAATTTCCAAGCAAACTTAAGTCAGCTGTGAGCCCCCCCCCCCCCTTAAGGTATAATTGTGGTTTATGATGCGGCCAGGAATTTGAATACATTAATTTTGTAAATAACAACTAAACGATAACCAAGTACTCTTAAAATTGGCCTAATGATAATGATGGAGCACTTGATCGAACTGTTTTCCCTCGATTAATCGATTAACAATCAGATTAATTATCACCTCAAGGGCTCCCCAAGATCCTCATTTGGCCTCAGTCGTCATTAGATTCACACGTCATCGGGTAAAAGATGATCATTTGAACTGCATCCATTCGATAATTGATTTGTTCGACAAAATGATTGATTTGTTCGACGAAATGATTGATTTGTTCGACAAAATGATTGATTTGTTCGACAAAGTGATTGATTTGTTCGACGAAATGGTTGATTTGTTCGACAAAATGATTGATTTGTTCGACAAAATGATTGATTTGTTCGACAAAGTGATTGATTTGTTCGACAAAATGATTGATTTGTTTGTTCGACGAAATACAATTTAACTTCAAAGTCAACTCCAGCTTTATTGGAACTCCTTGGGTTACGTACAAGTTGTCAGATTACGTGGACTTTCAAACGGCATGCGACGTGACATTACATTTCGTTAGCGGAACTTACAAAAGCGTTCGCGTAGAAAAAAATCGACCCCTCCATAAAACCCGTTCGGACGAGCATTTGCACGACAAAAAGTTCAAAGCATAGGCAAACTGAACAAGCTCTTCTCTTTCGTGAAATTTGCAAACTTTGCGAGGAGTTTGCATTTTCGGAAACGCAAAAAGATTCCGACATAAAAGTCAAAAATAAAGGGAGTGGAAATTAATATCGAGCTACGTCCATTGCGATCGGGATCGACGAGGGTCGGATTTTAAACGACACGAACACCACGACGAACGTCGAGCGAACGGACGCTCGTCTTTCAGCAAGCGAAGAAAGGGACGGCCGCACGACCCGTCCAACGTTTGAAAGCTCGTGGACGGCAGGGCCGGTCGTCCCGAAACAAAAGTCGAAACCCGAAACTCGAGCGGGGAAGGAAGGACCCGGAAAAGAGGCACTCGCTTCAAGGCAAACTCGGAGATTTACATCGACCGTTACAAGCGGTCGTGGTCGACCAAAAAACTCTCGGGTTAGGAGTCGTCGGGGGATTATGTACAAATAAAAACTAATAAATAAATCTGAAATATTTTTTTAAATATTCATGGGGTGATAACGACGAGGGCATCACGAATAAGGGCATCGGTGTTCAACGTTTAATGCCCACACATCTAAACAGCTCGAAAGTTTGTAAGAAAAAAATGCATTCACGTGAAAAATCAACAATGGGAAACAAAACTACAATCAGGGTTCCACGAATTCGTTGCCAAATCGAAATCTGCAGACGACAATTCGAAAACAAACTTCGTGAATATTTTCGGAAAAGTAAAAAAAATCTTGGCAACCAATCATCGGGGTTAAAGAAAGCCTAACAAAACAAAAGTAGCACCTCAAACATGTCGGCATCTAACAGGGGATCCAAACGTCATCTCCAGACGACATCGAACAACGGTGACGATGAAAATGATGATGATTATGTCGTGATGTCGACAATAAGGATGGCGATGACAATAACAAAATCACCAGTAGGGTTGCAAGACATCCTCGAAATCATGGACACTCCACATCGTAAGGTCCCCGGGGGCTGACATGATGCGATGGACATGAGAGGCATCCTCCTCGAAAGACGGGGGCCCGTCTTGCTCGTCGTGGCAAACGATTTTGTAATTCAGGTCGTCGTTGTTGTCCCAGAGTTCGAAAGTCGACCGGCCGTCAGAGCCGCAGTAGCAGAGGGCGAACTCGAGCTCGACCTTGTGCGACCCGGAGGGGATTCCGAACTCGAAGGAGTACAATTCGTGATCCGTGCCTCCGACGATGGAAACAAAGGCCGCCTGGACGTCTGTGAAAGTTTTCCAGCAATCCTTGGTGAATCTCAGACGAATGGAAGCCTCGCTGGATCGCTTCTTGATCTCGATCGTCCCTCCGACCTTCCTGTCCATTCGGGCGCTGATGCTCGACAGGGTCAGGCCGAGACGCTCCACTCGGTTGTGTAGACTGAGGAGGTCTAGATGGGGTTCCTTGAAGTTGAGCAACTGTAGGTCCAGAGTCGTTCCCTGCACGAGAGAGTCCTCGGGAGGCTGGTGTTCGAGAGAGAAGCCAGGAAGAGTGCCCTCGATCCTCTTTATGGTTTCCGGGTTCAGGGTGGGTGGAACATCCGTGGGTTCGCCGGCTATCCTCACCTGTGCGAGTTCATGCCCGAAGCAGTCGGCAAACTGTACTCTCTTCTGAACATTTACGCCGTCGAATGAAAAGACATTGGCATGACCTCCACATTCGTCAAGGTTGCAGTCGTACGACGATTCCCATTCCTTGATGCGTTTCTTGTCCAATTCCCGATCCCTGGTCGCCACCAGACGAGCGTCTTTAAATTCGTATTCTTTCGTCGGTTTTGCCGATCTGCCGGAATCGTCCCGAGAGACAGCTCTGCTTTTGTTTGCAAACTCCCGACCGAGCATCCTCCTCTCCAGCCAATTCGAAGACAACAACTCGAAGCCCGGCGGGCTGGAGGCGAACAGATAACTCTGAACCTGCACGGCCATATCCAGTTCCCGATGATCCTGAGACATCCAAAATCGTCACCCGTCGGACTTCAGCCTATCAATTCCTGACATTTTAATGAAACATTAGCTTGTCGAACTGAAAGTTCAAGTGGCATATTCGAGGTCGCTCCGAACAACGCCGATTCAAAAGTTGTTTTTTTTTTGTCAAACAAGGTCGATAGGTCACCGACGTTGCATCAGCTGTTATATTATATCAGCCGAAGCTCAATTACAAGCCTTGGGTGCGTCTTAAATGAAAAATTAAATTATAATTTTATTAAAATATTTACGCCTCGATTCGTATTTATTTTATTATTTAGTGGAAGATTATTTAGTGGAAGATTATTTTCTGCCCGACTCCAAGTGATCAGAGAAGTAAGAGCATTAAATTTTGCAGATTTCAAAAATAAATTATTCATGATTTGTAGTAGGCGTGTCCAAAAATAAAAATTTTAAATATGGCATAATAAATACAAATATTTACGTAAAAAAAAAATTATCCTTATCGAGTATACCGCAATCGTCAGCATAAATTCAAATAAGTAATCTAAAATGTTGAAAATGTCCAGCAATATACAAAATCAACTTTCTGTGCATTTAAAAAAAATTACTTTCATAATATTTGTACTAAATAAATAGAAACAGTGCATTGAAGTCAGGAGTGAGTTTTCTTGGAAGTCATTTGCAGAATCTGATGATGCTGTCAACGTTTTGAGCATCCTTTGACAACTTACAACTTACAAGTCACTTGAAATAACAATGTTTAAATAAATTGATGTAATTATGGAAAAAATTACTTTTAAAAGAGATTTCATTGTGGAAGATGTCGCTCAAATAACCAAATAGTAAAGTGTACTGAGTAAGAGTATCTATGAAATAATAAAAAAAAATAGTAGCAGAAACAGAACTAGAACAGACCAATCACTGCTCTAAATTGGTAGACAAACAAAAGATTAAGTCAGTGGAATGTGCTTTGTTTTCCATTCAATCATTCCTTTTCAATCCAGATTTAACCAAAGCACCAGTGCTTGCTCCGACACGCTCCAGTTAACGGACCAAAAGTGGGCGTTGATCTATGGTCGTGTGACGTCATGAGGCCAACATGGCGGCGGCCGAACTGTTACAGTGGTGATTTCAAAGAGTTATTTTCGAATCACAGTCGGAAGTTATTTCAAGAAATAGGTCTCCGTCATCAAGGACGTGACTGTGATCTCACTCTCATTGGCTGCTATAAATAGCACCCTGACCTTTTCGGCGTCATGGCAAGTGGCTGAGGTTAAATTTGGAACTCCTGCGAAGCGGAAAGGAAGCCACAACGGACGTCATTTCCCGGAGAGCGAATCAAAAAAAAGTCACCGATGCGTGATTGGAATCTCCAGGTGATGATTTATAATAAGCAGGCAATAGGACGGATGGTAAATGGGTGGATGGATGGATGGATGGATGGATGGATGGATGGATGGATGGATGGATGGATGGCAGACGGGTGGATGGATGGATGGATGGATGGATGGCAGATGGGTGGATGGATGGGTGGATGGATGGATGGATGGATGGATGGATGGCCGGTGGGTGGATGGATGGATGGATGGATGGGTGGCCGATGGGTGGATGGATGGATGGCCGGTGGGTGGGTTGGTTGGATGAAATCTTCGGTAGAATCATGATATCTCACGAGTCGATCAAAATGCACATTGCATTAATGAAATGGATGTTCACACCAAAGTTGATGCTGACTCAGATTCGCAACTTTGAGCCTCTGAAATACACGGAGGCGAAGATTTAACAAGACAATTTGACAAACGCATTAACAGGTAAATTGACAAGATATCGGCAAGACTTTTAAGACCCATCACGTCAGTGGATTGTTGGTCAAAGTTCAAGTTATTAAGCTGACGCACTTACTCATAATCGCCATCATCACGATCGTCATCATAATTGCAATAATCAGTATTTTGGAATGTAAATGAGTTTGTAGGCACTAGCTAGAACGATACAAATTATCAATTCCCACGGCTAATCGTTACTAGATCAAATCAGAATTTTCGGCGAGCGCCGGTTAATTTTGGAGCCCATGCTGCTGTGCCTTTCGCGTGCTGGGAACTATCAGTTCACTTTTTAATAAACGTAATCTTACTTCAAAACACGTGGCAATGAGAGGAAAAACATGAAAGAAATGGCTTGAATTCGTGCGTGTATGATTTGTGTACGCTGCAAATAAGTATCCTTAGCAAGTATCCTTAGCACTCTGTCTTAGCCGACAACTGAGGTGTAATTAGGCGTCTGGGATTGTCCTTTCAATGTTTGTAAGACTAAAAGTTCCGTGATGTGACGATAGATTTCTCCTGTACGCCGCTAGACCAGTATTTAAATCAGATCTCCGACCGAGCTACAACGAAGGCAGAATAACATTTTGAATTCGGTTCATTCTTCCAGCGATATATAAAGCTCCGTGAATCTACAGTACTTGGCTTTTGAACTCTTAGGATATTCTCATCCATTTTGCCCGTAACTTGATTCGGCTGATTTTTGGATCGAGGTTCAATTTTTATCCTAACTTCAAAAAAAATGGGACATTCTGGAAGCAAGAAACTGTCCAAAGATGACCTGAATTTTCTCATCGACAATACAGATTTTTCTAAAGATCAAATCAAAGCTTGGTACAAGGGATTCATGGTTGGTCCCTGTGGTTTATCGGCGGTTTACTGCAATGTTTATGAAATTTAAGATACGGTCAAGAGTCGGACAAGTACAAGTCGAGCTGAATGTGATTTTGTGCGAATGAGATATTAAAAAATTTCCAATTTAATAACGACAAAGTGCTTTTTAGTTCATAAAAAAAAATCGAATACAAATATATTAAATCGATATTTTCTTTTATTTTTTATTTTTTTTTTGAGTTTCTGATTTTCCTATTAATCGTCTGCTTCCAGGAGCCGGTTTTCCCTTGTCGGTTTTATTAGATATGTGGATGAAAATAGTGCAGATTTTTGACGAGCATTCAGTGTTTTGTGCCGTTAAATCATTTCTTACGTTCAGGTTGGTGATCGACGATAATATTTTGCGCAGAAAGACTGTCCTGACGGCCAACTAACGAGAGACAAGTTCCTGGAGGTTTATTCCAGTTTTTTCCCCCAAGGAGAGGCCGACAAGTTTTGTGAACATGTCTTCAGGACGTTCGACTCAGACAACAGCGGAAAAATCGATTTCAAGGTAATTGAAAAAGTGCTATTGCTTCCAATAACGTGACCCACGAGCACGTTTTGTTTATCGGTGACACACTTTTCAAACGAGATTGGAGCTCCACGGTGGACGAAAACAATGAGAAGAGAGGCGTGATGACGTGGAAAAATATTGACACAAGTTAAGTGGAGAGGCGTGAGAGAGAATAGGATGGTAATTTGGGGCCAGGCATCGTGATCAACTGAACCACTTTGAGCTTCTTACTCATAACATCACTACAAACAACCTCGAACATGACGAAAACATGAACAACATTAAATCTTTAGAATGCTTTTAATTGGAATCCACTTTTGTGTCTCTGCTCCAAATAGGTCATGATTAACATATTCAAGCTGATGTGAAACAAAGGACAATTTGGTGGCCTTTTAGCAAGCAATAATGATGTGCCCTCGCAAGTTCCACTTTTATCGTCGTGAATCTTCTTCGTGCAGGAGTTCCTACAGGCCATCAACATAACGTCGTCTGGAAGACCCGAGCAGAAACTGGAATGGGCCTTCAACATGTACGACGTCAACGGAGACGGCACCATCGAGCCCCACGAGATGTCGGAGATCATAGGGGTAGGTTTCGAATTGCTAAATTTTGGTTGGACTCGAATCGAGAACTTTAGAAGTTTGTGTGATGAGGCTTAGTTTGGTAAACAAACTCACTCAGATGATCTTCTAAGTGTATGTGGGGGGTTGTTTGTGTGGTATTTTGCAGAAATTGAACGGGAATGAGTCGTGGATTTGTCGAATTGAACGCAACGAAGGCAATTTTGATTGCTCCACATTTTCTGTAGCTTGACATCTGCACCGGCAAATGACAAGCTCGAAACGTCATCAGTCTCTCGATTCACCCTATACAAGTTTTTCTGAATAGTCTAACTTTGAGAAAAGGGTTCAAAAGCCTCGTGGTGTTACTTGGTAGTCAGCCACTTTTGGCAACAATATTTACAATTTTGACAAAATACAAAATTTCCTACCGAACAATTGGCTAAACACAACTTTATTTTGCCGAACACCTCCAGGCCATATTCAAGATGGTCGGTCAATCGATGGCCGACGCTTCGGCCAACTTCGACTCTCCCGTCAAGAGGACGAGGGAGATTTTCGACAAAATGGACGTCAATCACGACGGGGTCCTCTCGAAGGACGAGTTCATCCGAGGCTGCATGGCGGACGAATTCCTCTACCAGATGCTCACCGCCTCCCAGACCAACTGAAACGTTCTCTCCTTTGTAGTTCAGTAACGGTGCAATGTTCCTTAAGTTTAGATTTTTATTTTCCGTTCAGTCCTGAATTTGTCTCACAAGTTGTCCCCCCTTCGGAGTGCTGTTCAAATGCACGCTTCATTCATCATTTCGTGGCTGCTACCTTTGTAGCTAGGCGGAAGATTTCCTGACGATCGGCTCGTTTCATTTACAAGATGACCCCAATAAAGTGGCCGAGAGACCTTCGCGTCGTGTTATTTTGTAAGTCGTAAGTGCCGTCGAGCTCGGTCGACTCGTGACCTTTCAAAATGCATTGAAGCGGAACGTCATCACCTGATTCCCCAAGCGATAGCAGTATCCCGAGCGACGAACACTTCGGAAGCTTGCATATATAGAAAAATTTATTCAATTGAAAAAAGCCAACATGAATACGTCGATTAAAACGGACGAGGCAACTTTGTCGGGGGACCCGCCCGAAGCCGAGCTCGGCAGGGACGTCTTTGAAAATGACGAGCGGGTCTTCAAGGTGGACGATCCAAAACGTCCTTAGAAGTGCAAATTTTTGACCGAGAAAAGCGTTCAACAAGAGATTCAAGCATTAACAATGAAGAATTAAAGCGGTCTCGTGGCTTTGTGTTATTATGGCATTATTTAAAGAAATAAATAAACAACTTATGGGGAATTACAGTACAATCGAGGAATGAAATGCATTACAAAATGGCAAGTCCGACCAAAATCGGGTAATACAATTTCTTGCCGTGCTGGCGATTCAGGTTTTAATAAGTTGCCAGATTAGAATCAAAATATTCAGGCTTAAAATGCCTGGTAGATCAAAAAGTCTTGATTGCGAATCTAATATTCTAAAGATTAATATTCTAACATTATGTGCTGAGTGTGTGATATCGTTGCCAGTAATAAAGTCAGTCAAGACGAATTGAATCCAAAGATGAAAATCTAAAATTTAAAAGCTGTAATTGCATCAACAACGTCGACGATGATCGTGGGCTCGTCTCGGGAGCAGCGAGGATTAGAAAATCAAAAACTCATGTCGTAAAAAAGCGTCTTCGTCGTCGTCTCCGAGCGGGGACGATTGGTTTCTCTCGAGTCTTCCAGTTCAGGAGTACAGAGTGGTGAGTATGAACTGAAAAACAGGGGAAGCGTTCCGGTCAATCACGTTGCGATAAATTGTTATTATGGTTAGTAACTTAATATTATTTATTATGGCTAATAACTTAATATTTTTTATTATGCATTAATATTCTTTATTATGGTTGATGACTTAATATTATTTATTATGGTTAGTAACTTAATATTATTTTATTATGGCTAATAACTTAATATTTTTTTTATTATGGTTAATGACTTAATCTTTTTATTATGGCTAATGACTTAATCTTTTTATTACGGTTAATAACAACGATAATCGACCATCACCTCCTCAGTGGAGAAACTAGCTCTGCTGGTGTCAGTGGGATCCTTCTTCTTGAATTGCTCTGTTCAAGAAATTCAGATTGTAGTAGTTAAGCGCAACAGTATCATGAAGAAATCATCACCATCATAATCACCATCGCACCGTTGGCCTTCCCAGCCACACCACAACCACCATCACTAATTCACCACGGTGAATGGCGACTCCTCTCACCAGGAAGGGCATTCATGCCCCCCCCCCCCCCCCAAGACTCACCAAAGAGAGTCTTGAGCTTGATGTAGCAGGCCACGAAGTCGTCGAATCTGACTTTGCCTTCCTTGTCGCTGTACCTCACGACGATGGCGTTCAGCGTCGCGTTGCTTATTTTGAACCCTGCAACAACGTTTTTGGGAGATGCAAATCTCAGTCAAAGAGCATTTGACGACTAAACTCAAGCCATCTGAATATTTGCATGTTTCTTACTATTGTTAGCAGCAATTGCCTTGTTGATTGGAGTAAATTTTTATCAAAAATTATTAAATCATTTCGAATGGACTATTAATTTTTTTTTTTATGAATGCAAACCACCTAGGTTGTTGAGGACGGATTTGATCTCGTAGCTGTTGAAGCAGCCAGTGTTCTCAGTGTCGGCCATCTTGAAGGCTTTCTACGAGAGGAGACGAAAATCGTTAAAACGGACGGATGGACAAGTGATAGACGGATGGATGAGTGATAGACGGATGGACGAGTGATAGACGGATGGATGAGTGATAGACGGATGGACGAGTGATAGACGGATGGATGAGTGATAGACGGATGGACGAGTGATAGACGGATGGATGAGTGATAGACTAATGGGCGAATCGATAAAAAGATCGTAGTGACGTCAAATGATGTCAAACCTTGCACATTGTGAGATCAGACCACAGCACCTTGAAGTCTTCGAATCCAAGTTTTCCAGTAAAATCCAGCTGGAAAACAATTCAATGAATTATCAACTCAAAACAATTCATTGAATTACCAACTGCAAAACAATTCCTTGAATTACCAACTGTAAAGCAAGATGGTCGGTCGATGCTCAATGCACCGTGAATTATCGCCAAAGTGCTCGAAGAAATTTCAACTGACAACAATTTGGAATGGCATCCACAAAATAAAAAATACTGAACATTCAAAAATTTGTCGAGTGCGTGAAAGTAGTTAGTAGTGAACTGGCAGTGACGTGTCGACGACTCACGAAAATGCCTTTTGGGAGCTTGGAAGAATAAAGGAATTATAAATTATTTTTGGCTTCAACTCAGCCTCGAACAAATCCTAAGCCAGCTCTCAATTGGACTTAAACACCCCCCCTTAAGGGGTAAGTGTAATCAAAATGTTGTAATTAATAATAATAACAACAACAATAACAATAATAACAATAATAATAACGACAATAACAACATTAATAATAATGATGATAATAATAACAACAGCAACAACAACAATAAGAACAACAATAATAATAATAACGTCAGTTGATTCATAAGGTGCCATGTGCACAATCTCAGAGGTCCATATGCGTCATCCTCTGGTTCCTCAAGTGACCTCCTGAAGAGGTGCATTATGAACTCTCAGAAACAGTGCTTACCGCCAAAGCAAAAACCTCGAGGCAATGACAACTTGAAAGCAACAAGAGCTCGGACGTTTACGAACAGCTACCAAACTGAACCTGACTCTTAACGATGCTTCTGGAAACAAGCGCAAGGAAACGAGCGCGCGGTTTTAGCAGCAATTCGCGGCGGCCATATTTTGAACCGACGGAAACTAAGAACGATCGTTCGGGACTCCCAAAGAAACTCACGTCTCTCATGGCAACCATGCTCCTCGTCAGGTCGATGCTGAACCCCTTGAACGAGAATTCTGTCGACAACAACGGTGGGTTAAAATGCGGAATAGTGGAGCGGGAAGAACGAGGCACGGAAGGTGAAACAAGACCGCAAGACCGTCTTGCCCCATCGATTTCGAACGCATAATTATTACATAAACATGTCATGAATATTCGTTGATTAGTTAATGATTCGTTAATTAGTTGACTAACCCTTCATGAAGTAAGCATTGAGGAGGTATTGGAGTTCGAACGCATCGATTTCTCCGTCCGCGCCTGCCATGTTCATGAAGGCCTGTTTCCCCCTTTCCTTGCTCTGGTTGTCCTCGGGGGTCTTCGGCACCACGGCCTCGTTCTGACATCATCGGAGGCAACATTGAAATGCACATCGTTCGATCCGTCTCGGGCGTGCGGCGCATTGCGAATGAATTTGCGGCGGATAAAAAAAAAAAGAAAAGCCGTCTCGGGCTGACCTTGTCGGTGACCCCGGTTGCATCATCCAGTTCGCTGTTGAGATGGAACCAAGGATCGGTGAATGAATAAAAAAGAAATAAGTTGAAAAATATTTGCACCGACATTCATTCGACCGACAAAACAATCAGAGACACGAAGTGCAGTGACGAAAGCAAGAACAAAGGACTCTTACAAACTCACAGCAGCTCCTCCTACATCAACTACGTCAACAACACATGATAACATCTCACAACAAAATGAACTGAACTCAGGCTAGCTAGATAATTAGACCAGCATCATCATCACCGTCATCGTCGTCGTCATCATCGTCATCATCATCATCACCATCATCATCGTCATCACCATCACTAACGTTCCTTTGTCGTTGACTCTCTCACTGAAAACTCTGAGGATGAAGTCGCCCTCCTCGTTGGGTTCAAAAGTCGAGGGCACGACCACGTACTCTCCCGGGGGGAGCTTGTGGTGATCGGAGACCTCCCTCAGGTTGCTGAAGGCAGGGCACTTGGCGGACGCCATGTTGGTCTCGAAGAAACGGCGTTCCAGAGTTCCGGTGTTGTACTTCGGAGACTTCGTTGGTCAATCAATCAATCAATCAATCCGCCGGCCGATAAGAAATCAATCAAAGAAACGATGGAACATTTGAACAACAAACTGGAGCAGATATGAAATCAATCACGTAGTTGGTTGGCCATCCATTCGATTGAAGCTCACACCAATCAATAATCATTTCAATTCATGAAATTCAATCAGCCCCAGAATCAATAACGACCTTGTAGACGGCATAACCAATGGTGAGAAGGTCGATGCCCTCCTTTTTCATCCTTCTTCTCTCCTTCTGCATGACCCCCACGATGATGGTCCCCTTGCCGTCCACGTTGTCCACGTCGGCATCGGAAATCCCGACCTTGTACTGGGGGTTGGTCCAAAAAGTGGCTGGAAGAGCACAGTAATGAAACCTTGCAGATGACTTGCGGTTACACAAGTAATAAATAATGAATTACCTTGAAATAATAACTACCATAACCACCACATTTTAATCAGAAAGAGTGAAAATAATAATATATTCCAAACGAGTCACTCGGTAAAGCTTTCCACTTTCAAACCACTCACAAGCGTAATTCCTGCATCCCCCGGCATTGACCCTCCTCCTCCACGACCCCTCGAACAGCATCCCTTCCCACTTCCTCTTCCCCTGCTTTTCTTCCTTCTCTGCTAAACTGTCAGGACCCAAGAAGCAGATCTCCAACTTCTCAAAGTTCTTTACGAAATCCTTGTAGGCCATCCTGTTTGCAATCAGTTTAATTGTGGAACTGACCAACATATTCAATCAATCAATCAATCAATCATTCATTCAATCAATCAATCAATCAATAACTCTATATCAATAACTCTATGAATAAATAGTTATTTATTCAAGCATGTAATTAGAAGCATCTCAACAAAATGTTGATATTCATGATGGCCCATTTCATGGCTCCCTGTTAATAATTTCCAACTGTAATAATAATAATAACTATAACTACAAATAATAGTCTGAACATTGCCATCGAATAACTATAATTTCCGGCAACAACAATCCACGGGCTCCACCCGCACGACCCACCAGAACTCCCCGTCGTGCTCGAAGGTCAGCCCGAGAGATCTCCTCTCCTCTATGGGCACCAGTTGCCACTCCTGCGACCTGTGCATGACACGACGACAAATGTGGATGATTATATTTATAAATAAAAACAAATAATTGTACTATTTTAGTAATTCGTTATTCTGCTTTGGATGTGATCTCAAAGAAACTAATAGTTATTAATATTAACTAATCATCTTTGACGGCTTATATTATTTTCTTAATTATCACTATCTGCCACTCACCCGTCACTCCAAGCGCCCTTCCACTCGTGGCTGTCCCCCCACGGGTTCCTCACCCTCACCATTGGCAACGACCCCATTTGGTTTGGGGTCTTCACTTGGACCTGCCAATGAGAAGACAGGATGAATTTGATTGGTCGACTCAAAAATAGAAACCGTTTTTCCAGGAGACGAGAGAGAACACGACTAACGTATCTGACGTCGGTGATGGAGTAGGCATGTCCGATTATCAGGCCGTTCGTCAGCTTGGCTTCCATTTGGCTTTCCTCGGCCTGTGTCAGGGATAAGTGGGATGAAGAGACGGTGCAATGACTGTGATAACAGTGATGATGATGATGATTATGATGGCTATGATGACAGTGATGATGATGATGATGACTATGATAATAGAGATGCCAAAGGAGGAGGAGTCAAGAAGGCTTGATCAGAAGCTGAGCCACTTCAAAGATAATTTGGCAGTAATTGTGGGACAACATCAATCTAAACACATGAGATGGAAATCATGAATATCATGACAATCATGAACTTCAACAACATCATCACCACCACCATCATCATCATCATCATCATCATCACCATAACCACCACCAGCACCATCACCACCACTATGATGACAATCACGACCACCAGCAAAGGTCAATACAGACATCGATGGAGCATCCCATGAGAGCTCCCCTCTTAAAAGCCATGTGCATGGTCTGGAACAAGTCCTGGGGGGCCTTGGTTCTCAGCTCGTACCTCTCGACCACGCCGCCCGTGAAGTCCGTGAGGGCCTCGCTGGTCAGCCCTCCGCTCAGGGATTCGTACGACCCACACAGCCTGGGATAACCAAAACATTTGTCTTTGTTTTACTCGTGAAATCACTGTGGATGATTTGTGGAATGATGTACAAATAAAAACACCATCGTAAAAGTCAATCAGTCGATATCGTTATTATGATTGTTAATGATATCAAAATCATTATCTTTATTA
>MPNW01001184.1:28240-39253 GCA_011800805.1 Hirudo medicinalis
TCAGGCCAGGGTTGGGAAATGGCCAGGCCGGAGTCCCTGACGGCTTCCTAATGTCGGTGAAAGTGCAAGAATGACTTGAGCTACTCCAAGTGAGACGACTTGGACCACAAGTCGAAATCCTTCGTCCAGCAAGTTCCATTGCTTGAGATAGGACGTCAAAAGCTTAGTATTTGGAACACCAAGACCATGATCACTAACCAAATCACTGAAGTCTTCAAGGTCAAGGTAAGATGAGTTTCTTGAATAAAGATTCTCTGATTCTGATTCCTGCGACCTATCCACTGTGACCTTGACCTTAGCGAGTATATTGCCATTAAGTGATTGGCTGGTCATATGCTGTTGACATTCCTCGAGGTTGTTTGTTTTGTTTTATGTTTCGTCGTTCGATGTTTACTTTCGTCGACGCAAAACACGAAATACAAAATCGAATTGCAACATCGCCTTTCACGTTAGCAACACACGATGGAGTGTTAGTTACGGGAATTAAACAAATATTAAACGTTAAATCACTTAAATTACCCATAATTGATATCAATGAAACCATACCCCCGTAGTTACTGCTGAAGGACTGATCGGGGAGGACCACCTTGTGGAGGAGCTGGTCGTTCGTGGTCAGGCAGGCAATTGCAGCCAACAACCAACAGTCACCTGTAAGAGGGAAATGATGATGATGATGAGGATGATGATGATGATGATGGTGATGCTGATGTTGATGATGATGATGCTGATGATGAAGATGATGATGATGATGATTATGATGATATATCTGTCACCAAAGGTGAGTAACATTCATCATCACGATGCCATGCCATTTGACCAAACACCACCCGGTCTGACCGAACACTCCCCCATTCAACTCACCGAGTACACCTTGGACGACGTCCCCTCTCCCTCCTCCTCCGACGAACATCTCCGGGTTCGAACAAATCTCCTGGAAGAAGCAAGTGTTTCCTTCAGGTGCTTTCAAATTGTATCTCACGAGGTCAGCAAGTTTTGCGTGGAATTAACGTCCATTGCACGACACAAGATTTTTAGGACGGATTAGGATCGACCGGCTTGATTCCAAGTGCCGTTTGGCTTGCGAGGCAATCGTAATCTCGTCATCGTTATCATAATCATCATCGATTTATTCAACGTCAATCAATCAATCAATCAATCGATCAACCCACATGGGGTCTCTTCCACTGGATGTTCGGCCAGCCCGACGGAGGCTTCTTGAAGAAGAGAGAGTTTGCGACTGGTGGAAAGTCGGGGTCTTCCCAGAGCTTCCCGCTCCTCACACACTCGGCCTTGATCTCCTCGAAGGATTTGAACTTCTGACCCAAGATCCTCGGTATGTAGTCAGACGTTCGAGCCTGTGTTAAAAAAAAATGAAATCATTAGGATTTGCAAGTTGAGTAGCCCAGAAGGTTTTTGCATGCAAGAAGAGAAGAGTCTGTGTCGTGTCCACAACCTAGCTTACCTTGGCATCACACCTGTACAAAGGTACTGTATAACTTGATGAGTGACCCTGAAGTCAACATATACATGATATTATACAAATTGGAAAAACCTTTCCAATTCCTTTTTACAAGGTTTAGAAGTTAAGCTGGCTCATGGCTATTGGGTTCAAATCCTACTTTTGGAGTTGGACTAACCTGTCCTTTTCCAGTGTCCCTGATGGTTGATCTGACTTCCTCATCACCCTTGTCGATTCTGGGTGTCCACCCCTTAACATAGGTCTTGTTTGTTGGCAGGCCTAGAGGAAATTTGAGCCCGGATGGCAGAGAAAACCCACCAATTGAGATCTTGCTCAGGTCAATTTCTCCAGTCGTCTGCAGGTCATCGATGATGCCTACTGCTGTCTTTTGGATGGTTTTCAGAGCTCCTCCAAGCTGGTCAAAATTTATTTATTAATTTTAATAATTGCTTCCTCCATTATTAGGGAGAAACAAAGGCTTTGTGGCAGTCATGAGAAAAAAATGCCCATAAGGGCTTCCTTAAATGATGATGCATTATTTCCCGAATTTTTGTTATCACATTTATTGTGAAAAAAGTTTATTTAAATCATAGCAAAGCCTCATGACACTTTGTTCAGCAGGAACAAAATTACAATTTGTGAATGGAAACCTGTGAATAGCCCATAAGCTGCAAAAAGGTTATTTGAAAATCAAAATTATGCTTATGTTGGCCTGACAAGTGCACTTACGTGCAAATGAACTTTTGCTATGATAATTTTGTTAGAAGCAATAATTATCTGAATATTTATGGATGCGTGTATGTCCATATATCTAAGCCATTTAAAAAAAAAATCAATATTTACATTGACATTGCCCAAATTAAAATTTCCAAGACCAAACATTATTAAAAGTCTGCTTGTTAACTTCCTCTCGCCACAAACGACAATAATATCAATGAGGTATCAGTACAGTATTAACTTAGGTATGTAGCAAGTACACCAATTGTTTGATGAGATGAATTAATTTGTTATTAAAATAAACTATTTCACATCGTTACAATTTGCTAATAACTGTTGGTTTGATTTGCCAAATTAAAGGCTATTTTTTTCTAAAATTTCTCCTATTTTTAATTTATCAATTCATCTTAAAATCGATGTCAAATTTACAAATAAAAAAAAAGCAATATTTAAAATGATTTACAATCAAAAACATTCCGAATCTTTAACATTAATCCAAAAATAAGATAATCGAATCAAATGAGATAGATTTAATTTGACTTAATTTAATAAGTCATAGTTATCCATGAAGAAGCACTTCAGCGTTAACTAATTAGTCACCGGGGACAACCTCGGGCTGCTCTCGGTCAGTGTTTCTGACCACTATTTTCTCAGATTTCTCGAGAGCGAACAGCCGACCAAGCCCAACTCTAGATCTATCTTTTGAAGATTTGAAATACATTTTTGATAATTGTTCTAAGGATATGTTAGGTGGCTCTGAAAGTTTTATTTGGTTGTAATGCTGTTAAGGCTGGAAGCTTTTTTCTTAGCATGGTGTCCCGCGTTAGTCGTGTTGTTGTTTTAATTTGTTGTCTTAGGTGTTTTTAAAGGGTTGTGGAGCAAGAAATTTGTAAACAGCAGGTTGCATTAGATGGGGCACCACGTAAGGAAGTTCACTGGAAGAGAACTCGGAATTGAAGTGCAAGTCAATGAAGAACCTGTGAAAGCTGCATCAACCAAAAAATATAAGAAGCTTTTGCGATGTAGTGACTGCATTGATTCCGCTTTGAAGATGATACGCTCAATTAGTTGCCTGTCAAAAGTTAGGTGTTTTGTAGGCTTCAAAGTAATTTCTCCAAAATCCACATTGCTTGCAAGATCCTATTTTATTGCGTTCCTATTCCTGTTTATTTCTGGAATTGTGTGCAAAAGGCTAGAAATTCCCGTTTGCCAGCTTAATTTTTAAAATTGACAGCTTTATTCTCACAGTTAATTTGTTCATACTCCAGAACTCGCCCACTAAAAAAAGCATTTATCCAAGGCTTTGAAATCATATTCACCGCACGACACATGACACTAATCTCAAACTCCAATGATCCAAAAAGTCTTACAGGACCAGGGGCAAATAAATTATTGTTATTTAAGGTATTTTCATACTTTATGAAAATGGGAGAGCAGCACATTGCAGTGACATCGACTCAATAGCACCAACTCCTATCGAGACTCTTGGGTCCTTGACGACGAATCCATACTTCGCTTATCGTAAAAACACATTGTTTTTGTCATTTGCTTCCCCATCTCACAATCACATCACATCATAGACCCTGACATTTTGTCAGTATTGCTATGTCCTTTAATTAAATTGAATGGGCATTTCTTTTGCCAAATGCAGATATTAAAAACAATTTGATTTTTCTTTTCAAAAACCCATTCCAAGGAATGAGATGGAAACCACAAAAGCCATTATTCCTTATTCCAGCTCACAGACACTCCAGACAAGAACTTCCAAATTTTTATTCCAAATTCAGTTGGAAGAGTTTATTTAGGAAACGACATTTTAAAGATTAACTAAAATGATGGTTCTTAGGAACTGATTTGCTCCTCAAACATTCTCAAGTCCAGCTTCCTTTGCCAGTGCTGCCAACTCAGCTGAAAGAGTAAAATGATAATTTTAGGAACGACACATGCTTAAGAAAAGAAAACTTTATTAAAATTAGTGAGCCCCGTTAATAACATCGTTAACGTTAATTAAGGAGCCCAGCTCGTGTTCTAAATGTCATGACAGTGCTGATATCCACAATTCAATCAAACTCATCCCTTTCAATCATCCATCCACACAGCTGTTCCAGATCAACCAAATTGAAATAAATAACCTTTATCCCTTTCCTCCTTCTCCTTGGCCAGGCGGGCATCTCTCATTTGACGGATGGGCTCATATTTGGCCTGCAGTTTAGCTTCCTTCCTGCTCAGGTGGTCTACAGAGATGGACAAATTTTAATCCTTTGTTAAATAATAATAATCAAAATGACATCACTTTGATTATCACAATTAATTACTAATGGAACAGCCTAGCTCAAAGCAAAACATAATTTTCAACAAAATAGAACTACTTAGTTATAGAACGATACTTACTGAAATGAAAATGTCCGTAGAGGATGCCGGTGATCAGCAGTGTCCATCTTGAAAACTGGAAAAAATTCTAGATTTACGATCCCGAAGAAGCATACCGACATCAACCACACAAATTACAATCGCTGCGGTCAAACGTGCCATCTGGATATCCGAGCCATTTTCTGTTGTAAATTTCACCACCAGATAAAAATATTAACTGCCTAATAATTAAAATTAATTTCAAGAATGTATTTATTACCCTGATGAGAGGCGCAACGTTTCTCGGAGCGGGCAAGGTCGACATCTTTCACTGTTTTCGAAGATCGACTAAAAGGTGACAAGCATTATAATTGTTAAGCAACTTACAACGTTGATTTTATTAAATTTGCGTTATTATTGTTTTGTAATAATTCAACCACAGTCGTTATTTAAATTATGACAATTTTAATACAAATAAATAAAATTGATATCCTTCAAAATTGAAATGATCGTTTAATTTAACCAAAAACTGCTTTAAATGATTTTAAATTAAATAAATATAAACATCTTAACTTATTTACATTTTTTAGTGTTTTTATGTATTTTAACATTTATCATTATAAGAATTTTTATAGATTAAAAGTCAAGATTATGTGATTTTAATTAAACGCTCCAGTTTACATATTACATATTATGTTTTACGACTTTAAAATTGAACAATTGTTTGTATTACAACACATGTAATGCGTGATTTCTTGCTTTTTGTAGTTAAGATTTAAGTCACCTTGGCAACTATCGAACTACAGGGTTTACTAACATCCTAGATTATGGACGTTAAACATCAAAATATAAAAAACAAACGCTCAAATTTCTGCCAGAGTAAATATATAATATAAAATAAAAATGTGATTATATTAAGTTGAAAAATGACATGACGACCTAATCTAGACCGAAGCGATAAAAAGTTAATTCGTAACGGATCGAATTGACATCATGTACTTCAAGTGTTGAATTACGACCGACAGAATTAGCATCGATCTCTCTCAGAGGTTAATTAACCAATTTACAAATTTGTGCTTTTATTTTTTACCCAGGGCCTGACTTTGTAGAAAATTACGTGTACGTTAGTCTGAACCCTACAACATGGCCATAATAACTTCAGAAATCGTCACAAAATTTCACCAACTGGCGACTTAAACAAGCATTCCATTATTTGCAAATTCATTCACGCCACAGCATTCTTTCCACACTCCCCTTCGTCCCTATATGGATCCCATTTTTAAACGAATATTTGTAACAATAAGAGGCGATTTGAAATTCAAGATGTACGGAATCCTGAGCATTCGCCAATGCACGGCCAGAGTCTCCATGTACTAGCGAGAAATTGAGAAAGAGTGAGAAAGAGTGAGTGAGTGAGAGTGCAAGACCAAAAGGGGACCGGTTTGACAGAAGCTAGCAGGCACTGTCGCTGGCTCGGACATTTTGGATTCATTGTTTATACTCGAAAGTCGAGGAGTACTTTACTTTACTAATTAGTCGGTCAGAAAAGCAGGTACGAGAGCATTTCGTTAAAAGTGAATTCGATCTTAGTCTCACGTGGGTGCGTTTGTATCAGATACGTCTAATCAGATGTCGCTATGTGATGTAGGATGATTGATGGGGAGCACAATCTTTTATACACCTCGTTGAGCCAGCATTGCTGACAGATTTACGGACTCGAGTTTATTTTCATTTCGGATTAATTGGCAATTTTTTTAATGAAAATTAATTTTCAACTTCGTCCTCAGAGCGTTAGTAAAACAATTGATGTCTTTCTTGTTTATTTCTTCGACGGCGGGAGCTGGCTTTGAAAACTGGATTTTTTCTGCCGATGGCGTCTCCGTCGTCTGCTGTGATCTGAAATTTGATTTCTAAGAGTCCTTTCTTTGATCGTTGTCTAGAAAATGCCTGAAAAACGATACGTAACTATGCGGCACTTCGACCTAAGAAGGGTTAGACTTTGTTTTTACGTGCATCTTGATTTTTGCAAGTTTTAATTTATCTTAGACCACCACAGAAGTTTCGTCATAATGTAGGTTCGCCATAATCTGTAGCAATTCAAAGAAGGTCGCCATTTCAAGCACATTATATTTAACGTGACCGACGCCAGCCATCTTTTTCGTTCTAGAAATTCGTGCCCATAACAAATTTCGAGAAATGCATCGATCTGATTGACAAACAAAAGGTTGTGATTCATTAAATATGTAAAACTATCGCCAGTCCGGCATGCACAATTCTTGTGGCTTCCATTCCAGAAACTCAGCAGTCATATCGTCACGAACATCAAACAACACAACCAGGAAAACGTTTGGAACGCTTACGAGCTTCTCGAACAGATGTCGAAGAACTATTCGAACGGCTACAAGGAGCTTCTGGCGGAGATCAGGGTCGGATCAGGAGTTGGAAATCACGAAGAGATCTTCATCCACGAATACAGCAAGCTCTTGGTCAGTTTTTTTTTTTTCAAATTGAGTTTGAATTTTGTTTCTTTGGTTTGAATTGGTTATTCAATTCACGCGTGCATTCGTCTCGCCGAAACAATTCATTATCAATGCGTTGATTATGAATTCAACATGCATCAGTATGCATTCATTAGAATTTATAAACACACGCACGCTCGGCCGAAACTTTGTCTGTGTGTTATTTTTGCATTGTGATTATTTATTAATTATATTTATTATATTATTATTAATTTAATGCTTTTTTTATGGTATGTATATATATATATATCTCGTATATTTAGTATATATATATAATATATATAGTTAAATATGCTATATATATATATAGAGCATATACTAATAGACTAAATATGCCATATATATTATAGCATATATATATAGTGTATATATATATATATATACATCGTATAGTTATCCTGTCAATCCACCAATGGCGGTGTTGTCAATAATTTATGACAATCATCAGTGCTACATGATTATAATTGATTCTGTTAATAATAATAATAATAATAATAATAATAATAATAATAATAATAATAATAATAATAATAATACTTCATAATACATTACATATCGTGACGTTATATTTTAAATACATTATTATTATAATTATTATTACGTTGTTTGCTGATTTCTTTCTTTTTATTATTATTATTATTATTATTATTATTATTATTATTATTATTATTGTTGTTGTCATTATTGTTATTATTATTGTTATTATTGTTATTATTATTAATATTAGTATTATTGTTGTTGTTTATTGTATGAAATCAAGGGCAAGCCAATTCCTGCTAACAATTTAAGTGAAGGAAATACTTGTTGATGAAAAATAATTCAAGAAAACAGCAAACAACAACAACAAAATAATAATAATAACAATAATAATAATAATAATAATAATAATAATAATAATAATAATAATAATAATAATAACAATAATAATAATAATAATAATAATAATAATATTGATAATAATGATAATGATAATGATAATAATGATAATAATAATATTGATATTAATAATAATAATATTAATATTGATAGTAATAATAATAATAATAATAAATATTAAATATTAAACATTAGCGTTATCATTTTATATAATGTGATGTAAATCATAACTAATATGTTAATTAGCTGTGATTTACATGCAGGAAGAAAACATAAACAACCTGAGAACCCTAAAGACCTTCCTTGAGATTTCCCTCTTGGAGAGTCCAATCCAGGTGAGCAGATCGACGATCAATAATTGTTGCCAGGTGCAACATGCAGCCTGATGTTGAGATTATTGTTTGTTGTTGTTGATGATTCTGTTCGTCAACAAGTTATTACGTGTTATTATTGGTAATTTGTTTACTAAAACTGGTAATTATGATTACTAATAATATATCCATCCATCCATCCACCCATCCATCCATCTATATAATAGCCATCCATCCATCCGTCCTTATTTTATTCCTCCACCCCATCTCCATCCTTCCATCCATCTTTCCGAAGGAGCTATCCCACCGGATAGACGGAGCAGCCAGCGGTGTGGTTCAGGAGTTCGTACCCCACAATGGACAAAATCAATCCAATGTCGACAAGTGCATGCAAGAGGTGGGTCCATGGGTGTGTAGGTGGGTGGGTGGGTAGACCGGGTGGGTAGATGGGATGGGTGGATAGGTGGGATTTTTTGGGTAGCTTTTCCAATTGCAGAATGTTTTCTGTTTTCCATGTGGGTTGACTGTTCACTTGTCATGTTATATTGATGTTGGTCGACTCTGGGATTTGAAGACGAAATCTTTGAACCACTACTTCAAATAAACCATTAATAATAATAATAATAATATTAATAATAACAATAATAATAACAACAGTAATAATATTAATAATATTAATAATAATAATAATAATAATAACAATAATAACAAAAATAACAATGACAACAAAAATAATAACAATAATAATAACAACAGTAATAATATTAATAATAATATTAATAATAATAATAATAATAATAAAATTTATCAAATTATGAAGATTTTAAATATTATTGTTTTTATGATTATTATTTGATTCGTGGTTGATTTAGTTGGAAGGAATGAAGAGCAGTTGGGAGTGGATAGAGAGTTTACTCAAGTGTCTCATAATCCACGTGAGGCAGGCCTCTACTTATTGCCAGGTTGGAAATGTTGTTGTTGATGTTGTTGTTGATGTTGATGTTGTTGCTGCTGTTGATGTTGTTGTTGTTGTTGCTGTTGTTGATGTTGATGTTTTTATTGTTGATGTTGTTGCTGCTGTTGTTGATGTTGATGTTGTTGTTGTTGATGTTGTTGCTGCTGTTGTTGATGTTGTTGCTGCTGATGTTGTTGTTGCTGCTGTTGCTGTTGTTGTTGTTGTTGTTGTTGTAGTAGTTGACTTTGTGGCGATGTTGATGTTGTTGTTGTAGACTTTATGACGTTGTGTTGCAGCGATGCCAATAAGGAATTTGTACCCGGTGGCTGACCATGAATAGATTTAAGTCTCCAGGTGTGAACGCCTACAGCACCAGGCAGGACTTGAACTCGACACCTTTCGGTCGAGAACGTCACATGCACAGGCATGCTGTACTTAATTGGCTGCTGTAGACTTTGCTTAGGAGTTATTGTATGGAATATGATGTGGCTGAGTTGTTGTCGTCGTCGTCGTTGTTGTGTTGCTGTTGTTGTTGTTGTTGCTGTTGTTGTTGTTGAGTCATTTAAAGATCGAAGCACTGCTTTAAATTCAAAGCCAAGGTTGAGAGAACTTCACGTCGACTGCTTGAAATTGGCTCTCTCGAGCAGCCGAGCGATCATTTTGCAGCTCAGAGAGAGGTTTTAGTGTCGTCGTCCTCTGTGCTCTCAGTTGGCGGCTGTATTTTGGACTACTTCGAACGCTCGCTCGGCTCAGATGTTTTGCAGCTCTTGCGGCTGTCGTAGCTGGCTGGGTGGTGGATTTGAGTGAATGAGTGAGTTTTTGGTGAATGAGCTGGTGCATGGTGAATTGCTGCTGAAGCTGCGTTGTCCGATGAGTGAATTGACTTTGTGGAATGAACCAATCGTTGGATTATTAAGTGAGTGAGTGAGTGAGTGAGTGAATGAATGAAAGAAAGAGTGAATGAATGAATGAATGAATGATTGATTGATTGATTGAATGAATGAATGAATGAATGAATGAATGAAAGAAAGAGTGAATGAATGATTGATTGAATGAATGATTGAATGAATGAATGAATGAATGAATGAATGAATGAATGAAAGAAAGAGTGAATGAATGAATGATTGAATGAATGAATGATTGAATGAATGAATGAATGAATGAATGAGAGAGGTGTTAAATTGTCACTGACAGTACTAAACCAATCTGGCAGTTCTTTCAAATGAAATATGTCCGAGAGCTATGGGCTTAAGTGACTCCATCATCATCATCATCATCGTCGTCATCATCATCATCATCATCATCATCATCTTCACCGTTACCACCACCACTACCACCACCACCAGGCAGGGAAATGGCTGGTTGCTAACATTCGGAGACTAGGATGGTTTTATAGGCGGTACGCAGGACACTGAAAAACTGATTTAAGGCTGCACGGTCGTTCGGGCTTCTTTTACGGCTCCGTGGCGAGTGATTGATCGGCACCTGGAGAGGTTTTACAACCAGATTCACAACAATCGCATTGTTCCTCCGACTCTTTTCTAGTCTTTGTTTCCAGACGTTGTCATGGAAAAAGCTGTTTTCCAGGGACATTTTGTTTTGTTCTGAAAATGGTGGAGACGTACATGCTCCGATTCTTGATTGTATTCACGTCGTGGTTTGTAAGCACAGTACGTAATACGTAATATGTAATAATAATAATAATAATAATAATAATAATAATAATAATAATAATAACAATAATAATAATAATTATGATGATGATATAATAATAACAACAATAATAATAAGAACAACGAGAGCAATAAACCACAATAAGGAGGTCAT
>MPNW01001185.1:13904-15777 GCA_011800805.1 Hirudo medicinalis
GCTACATAATTTTTTATTTCTTTAAATAGGTAATTAATGGCTTCCATCTTTAAAGAAGATGAGGGAGGGAGAATGAAAAGCACACCTTTATCATGGAGAGATTATCACAGGTAGCAAGGTGTGCATGAACCAAAGACAAGTTGAGATAAGACTAATGAAAATAGGCCGCCAGCCCGGTAATAGTAATCACTGTCATGATTGAAAATAAACTAAAAAAATATAAACTGTTTAATTTTATAATAGTAATAATAATAATAATAATAATGATGATGATGGTAATGATAATAGTAATAATAATAATAATAATAATAATAACTTTCAACAACAATAACAATAATAATAACAGTGATAATAACAATAATAATAATAACAATAATAAGAATAATAATAACAATAATAAGAATAATAATAACAATAATAAGAATAATAATAACAATAACAACCACAGTAATAATAGTAATTATAATAACAATAATAATAATAATAATAATAATAATAATAACAACGCTAATAATAACAATAACAATAACAACGGTACAGTACGCCCATTGAGTTAGGCCAATGGTCGCAGATAAATTCATATTTAATTCCCACTCAACCACTTCACCACCACATCGAAACCATGGCCTGCCCAAAGTACTACCCTCGTCGTTCTGATGACATTATCATCATTTTACACTGCACCATGATGTGATGATGACGACGACGATGATGGCTATGATGACGATGATGATGATGGTGGTGATGACGATGATGATAATTATGATGATGATGACGACGACGACGACGATGACGATGATGATTATTATTATTATGACGAACATGAAGATGATGATGATGATGATAACAATAATATTATTATAATGCATTAATTATCTAAATGCAACATCCATCCCTTCCATCCCTCCGTCATCTTCAGACCTCTTTCCACGACGTTCAATTTTTTTCCTTTCCAATGACGTGTCAGTTGCTGATTGGTCAATTCGTTTTTAGTGGCCATTAACAAATCATTTTAAGTTCCTTCCGTTCATCCTTTTATAACCACCGGAATTCCCAATGCGTCCATGGATAACCATCCACCTCAGATTGTACTCCTTTACCCCATTTGGTATAACCAAATCAACCCGCCATGAGATTTAATAGGCACATCCGATTTCACAAAATAATTGAATGCAATTAATAATATATAAAATAATATCCAAAAACTGATAGTAGAATCACTCGATTGAAATTATAAAATCAATCGTAAGTCATCACTCGGACCAACCAACCAACCAGCCAACCAACGGGCCATCCAACCAGCCACCCATCCGACCTACCTACCAAGTACCCATCAATCAATCCATGGTCTCCACCTCATTCCTGCTCACCCACCCATCCGCCCACTTCTACTCACCCATTTACCCAGTTTCCATTTTAAATCTCGACCCCAGGGCGCACCCCGGTCACCACGGAGACGACCTTAGCCGATAGGTTGGACCGGAATTGATTCATCGCCGTGAAAATCTGAACCTCACGCTCCGTGGAATGAGTTGTTCCGGATCACGCAGAAGAAACTGGAATGACCGGAGAGTGGATGGGGTGGGTGGCTATGAATGCGCACCCCTCAGGAAAGAGAACCCGGTACTCGGATTGGCTGGCTTCTTTCTCTTTTTTTGGGTGCATGTCGTTTGTATTAATATGTTGGTTTGCTGAATTGTATTAATGTTGTTGCTCTTGCTGTGGCTGTTACCATCATCATCGTCGTCGTCGTCGTCATCATCACTTCCATCATATTAGATCGTATAATATTAATGATGGAAACATTTGCATTTTACAATGGATAATTGCAGTCTTTTAATTGCTTGATTATCATAATTTAATTGTTTGATTA
>MPNW01001185.1:21515-28616 GCA_011800805.1 Hirudo medicinalis
TCGTCATCACCGTCATCATCATCATCACAACAATTGTCATCATCACCGTACCATCATCGTCATCGTCGTCGTCATCATCATAACCGACATCTTCGAAGAAAGTCATAGTCACTGCCATCGTCATCATCCTTATCATTGTTAGTTCTACTAGTAAATAATCATTATAATTACAGTGATGGTGATGATGATGATGATGATGATGACGACGACGATGAATGTGATGACGGTGATGATGATGATGATGGCGATGATGATGATGATGACGACGACGACGAATGTGATGACGGTGATGATGATGATGATGGCGATGATGATGATGATGATGATGACGACGACGAGGACGATGACGACTAGTATGTCATGGCGATGACTTGTACGTCCTCAGGACGAACACGTCAGAGCGTCGACGTCGACGACAAAACGATTTTGAAATGACCGATGACCCAATGGAGATGTCCGGCGGCCAATCGAAATCTATATATCTAATAAATAAAATATTATTATTATTGTTATTATTATTATTATTATTATTATTACTATTTATCACATAATTCATCGTCAATTCACAAAGCATATCAATCATCGTTCATGTTATTCATACCAACTAGGCACGCATTATAAACGTCATTCACCGACATGAAAACATTGAACGCTGTCAATCTCTCCTATCATGACACAAGTCCATTGTCGTCATGGATGCATATTCATGACATGCTAATGATAAATCACGATAACTCCTCCCACTCGTGATTCACATTCATGACCAAAGTCCAGTTGCCCACTTGCCGAGGGATTCGTCGACTTGGGAAAGTTTCTTAAGACTTTCACTTTTGGTTAAATCAAATTTATCGGTCGACTCACTTTTGAAATAATTAACATAACATAATTCAGCATAATTTATTTAATGTAATAGCGTAATGTTATTACATTAACGTAATAGCGTAATGTTATTACATTAATAATGCTCGAGCAGGAGACCAGATAATCTGATCATTTGTTAGTTTAATAAAGCGATTTCAAATTTAATGCACAGAATTTTATTTAAATGACACCATAACAGAGTGAGTGAGTGAGTGAGTGAGTGAGTGAGTGAGTGAGTGAGTGAGTGAGTGAGTGAGTGAGTGAGTGATTGAGTGAGTGAGTGAGTGAGTGAGTGAGTGAGTGAGTGAGTGAGTGAGTGAGCGAATGGATGAGTGAATGGATTGAATGAATTATTATACATATTATACATATGATGCATAGTTACTAAGACAGATTTTTATAAATCTATATATATTTTTATTATTATTATTATTTAAAATAATTAAATAATTTACAAAAAAAATAATTTTTGAATTATTATATAATAGATATATTATAATCAAATTAATCAAATATTTCATTTACCACAGTAAACTCTGGTCAGTTTGCTGAACGCATTCACAAATTTCAAAAACAAAATGACAAGGCTTAAATGACATTTAAAATCGAGTTTCTATGACATTAGAAAATACAATCTAAGGTCGAATGAATGTATTTAAACGTTATTAAAAACACTATTAGATAATATATACATATATATATATAATATGATATATCATACATATAATATATCATATATATAATATATAACATATGTGTATATATATAATGTTATATATATATATAATTTAATAATGTTTTATATATATATATATATATTTAATGCGGAGTAAAACAAAAAATGAATAAATAAATTTGTTTTTTAAGTATACTTAAAATATTAAAGCACACTTTTCAAAAATCAATTCGAGAGATCACTCGATTTCTTAATTATGGCATAGAGTGTTATTAGCCATTTAAATTTTCTGCCCCTCAAAAAGGAAATATAGTCAATAATAAAGAATTACTAGCTACATCGAAACACACTGAAATAAACAGCAAGTTGATTTGAATTAATCAATAACTTAAATATAAGCTTCTTGATCGTGATCATTGATTTCGTGATTTTTGCGACAACAATTCTTGATGCATTCAGAGTAAGATATTTCGCAGAGTTATCTTTCACAAAGTTTTCTTCTCACAAACAAAAGAAATGTAGATCAACACTCAGCTCAGAATCAACCCAACACATGAATTCAACCAAAGAGAATCACAACCACCAAGATGTCGTGCATAATGAGAATGTAGGAGTCCAACTCACTTGGTTCTTTCTCCAAAAATATTCAAATTATCAACTTCGGTCATTCTCTACAAAAAACAACACATAGTCAATACCGATCGCTATCCGGACACAAATTTATTTAACTAAAAGTTAATCGTGAAATAAAACGATTCTTGTCAACAAGAGCTTTAAAAAATTTTAATAAACAAAAGTCAAAATTACCGAAAACTAAATAGTTATTTTAAAACCTTTATTCTGAAATTTATTTTATTATTTTTGCTTGTCTTAGTCCTAATCTGAGCGAGCAATTCACAGCTTATATAGGCTATTCAAAGGCTCCTCCAAGAAGCCGTTTTTGTACCTTCTCATGCCGCTATCAACTCTTAATCTAATTAATTATTAATTTTTGCAAACATTAATCAATCTGATATTCGGTAATATTTATGCGGTTATAAGATGTTGTTCGAAGGATAGAAGTCAGAATAGTTGTACTGTGGAGACATATTTCTCGTGACTTGAATAGTGCTGTTAGTTGAATGGTTCATGTTTCAAGCTCTTGTACTGAGTACTGCTATTGTACAGTGTACTTGTGCTTGGCCTCCATGGCTCACCTGCTTAAACCCAACGAAAGTGCTTGGGAACCACACTGTCAATTCGATATATAACTAAATAAAAATCAAGTTAACTTTTCTGAAAATTTATATGTAAAGTGGTATTGAAAAATAATATAATATTTTTAAATAATGAATGAACCAGTGAAAAAAATCAAAAAATAAATAAAATCGAAATAAATTAATTAATCGCAATGTTATATTTAGATGATTATCATTCGGCATTTCAAACGACACCTCGGCAGAAGGCCAATTCACTCAAAACACCACCAATCAACCGAGTCTCGATAAGTTTTAAATATTTCTTGTTAGTTTACATTACATTTCTGTAATGGTCACTTCCAAAGCCAGCAAAATTCAATGTGCCGCTGTCAGAAGCAGAGACGCGAACAGGTGTGCATCCCTTGTTTGATTGGGAAAAAATCATTGCAGACACTGTAGCCTACAACAGCAACAACAAGTGCAGGATTCTCATCGACAACCTGCACCGAGGCATCTCTCGAAAAGACCTGGAATTTCTTTTCAGAGAAGCTGGAGCCATTAGGAATGCCATGGTTTTGGCAGACAGGATGGCACTAGCTCTGGAGAGATAACACTCGTCAGGTACATTGATGCTTCCTTGGCCATTATGAAGTTCAACAACAAGGAGCTCGAGGGAAGAACGATGAGGGTTAGTCATGCCAGAGACAGAAAAGAAGCCCTTCATTCTCAAAAGGTAGACTTGCGCTACAAGTTGAACGAAAGAGTAACACGTCTAAGCCAATGAAGAGGCGTTTTGAAGACGGGAAGAAGAGAAAGAATATCCGAAAATGATCAGGTTCGAAGAAACAAGACGAGGGTCATGGAATTTTCGCGAATCCTCCAAAATCGGATACCCAAGGGTCTTCTAAAAACGCCAGAACAAGGAGATAAGTGACCAAATTTCGTAATCCGCAAGGCAATAACGTCTAGCATTTTTTTTAAATTTTTACAAATAAATATTTCTCAAGAACAAAAGGTTCTTCGTAAATACTTAGTTATGTTTTCAACCTTTTTTTAAGAGCAAAAGGTAAATGATTCAACAGAATCACTACATTTTTATACTATAAAAAATTTAAACTATAATTGATCAGTTAATTATTATTTAACAATTAATTAATAAAAGTGAACAATTGATCTGCTTATTTAGATTCTGTCAAAACAATGAGTCTTGTGACCATGGTAACGACCTAGAACCTCACAGCAACTGACTTCATGTCCTAGCAATGCAATCTGGAATTTAGCTTTCAGATTTAAGCCAGGATAGTTAAACCTGTCCAGACTTAACAACAACAATAATAATAATAGTTCATTTATATGGCGCCGTATGCATAGCACCAGAGGCACCTTGGTTCTTGGTTTAACGCTATCCTGAACAGATGGCTCTTCAAGTGACTTATTAATCTTTGTACAACCAAACTATTTAAAACTGAAAATCTGAGCAGCCTGAATCCTGCAGCAGAATTAGAATCAACATGGCTGAACGCAGACTGACATCAGAAACCTCTTCTTCCAGGACACAAACAATCACCAACAACAATAATCACATCATCTGTGAAAAAACGTGCAACACTACGACATGATCACTGTTAATCATTCACATCCACAAAACAGTGAAATTAAATACAATAAATGTACATGTCCTTCAAGATTTAAGATGGACACACACGTCCTCAAACCAACTACTGTAAACTTCTCAAACGATGATTATATTGGCAAACAAAAGCTGAACAGATCAACAGACAATAATAATAATAATAATAACAATAATAAAAATAATAATGATAATAATATATTCATTCGTAGAGCGCCATAAGCATGATCGTCAGGGGCACTTTGTCCTTCACTACTTTTAGAAAAGGTCTTGAGGCTAGCCTTGAAGGGGTTGAACGACTAAAAGTACTTCAGAAGGAGTCCATCATTCTGAAGTCCTCGACTATTTTTAAGATCAACATAAAATTTAGATCTGTTTTCTCCAAAACACAAAAAAACACACCTTGCAATCTTCTTGGATTTAAATATACTGAGTTTCTATATAAAATGAGTTTTTTCTGAGTTTGTTTATAAAATATCTCGCCCGTACGACCCAAGAATCGAACTCTTGGCACTCAAGTTGAGCATCATCGCTATTTGAAAAATGGACAAATTCGACAAAGCGTTATGTTTCCATTCTCTGATTGCCTTCAACTGTCAATTCAAAATCCTTTTGGGAACAATCTTCGTCTGAATGAGAAAAGTAAAATCAAAACCAGTTCATTTCTGAGTTCAAGAAGCTTACAAAAGCACTCACCTTTGTCCTTATTTGCTTAAAACTCTGAAGGAGTTTAATGTCGAAAAAATGGACACTCACCAATAACAAGGACGTCAAAGGATTTATTGGCATTCTTGTCTAAGCATAATAACATGCTATAATGCGATCGTAGTGCACTGTCGTGCAGTTTAAGAATGAGACGTTAACTTTCCTTGGTCCTTTGTCAAACTTCTCCCGAAGCCACCACTCTTGGGCGTCGTTTACCGGACACCATAGGGCTAGGGTTTACCGATGACCCAAACTTGTATAACTCCTGTGCATGCTTATGTCCAGCAGACAACACTGAAAAGAAAATTCACAGCTCTAAAAATTTAGACCAGTAATTCTGTGGATTCAAATCAGTAATGATGATGGCGACATCGACAATAACATCAAAGATGTCTTGTCCTTAATAATGAAAAGCATCCATGGAGCTAATCATAAATTTGTGATCTGAATAACAGTGGAGTTAACAATTCAACAAATGTACAATTTTGAAAATCTTATGTATCTGTGCTTTGATACTCGAGTTCACCACAATTAAATATTGAATGTAAGCAACATCTTGCCCAATCAGAATAGGACTGATGCATTTAGCAATCATGTTTAGATATAAATGTTTTGAATAGACAACATTCATAAGAATTCATTATTCAGCATTCATAAGAAGAGTAAAAGTAAAAAAACTCTAAAATGCAAAATAGCTGGAAAAACCTCCGAAAAGCTCTTCAAGCACATTTTAAGAGAAAGAGTATGGCACTAAAAACTAAACTTTGATTGTCAAATGTAGTCTACAAACTTAGCGATAAATTTCTGGAACTCTTAAGAACTAGACAAAAAAATCTCGAAGAAAAATTGGTTAACAGCATGCAAAAAATTCGTCAGTTATCGAAAACTTCACCTAAAAATCACAACTTTCAATAACGCCTCCATGCTTCTCGTACAAGAAATATTATAAGCAAATTCTTAGCCATCATTTTGGCTGAACAAATTATGATTCAGAACTCCCTTATTAAGTATCGGAAACAAATTTAACAAAAAATATTTCGCCTTATAGATCAAACTGCCAAACAGATCACATAAGCACGGCCTCTCAAAGAATCGAAGGCCAGAATTCGGCTGTAGACAAGCCGACACTATACCGAAAGAGGGCCTTATTTGAACCGGGAGCTTCTATGTTCTCAAGATAATTATGTATTTATTTATAATAAATGTATATGTTATACATAAATTATTTTCAAATTATAAAATAATTTAGCATATTAATATCATTATATTAATAATGTACAAATAAAACAAGTTATCAAAAGATTTTGTCGTAAACATGAATTTTTTTTTTTAAATCTCGTAATAGAGCATCTTAAACAGATTAGCGATCTATAATTATAGATAATTATAATTAAAATTATAGATATTCTTACAGTTTTGAACTACATTTAATAATTCGATCTTAAGCTAGACTGACTAGCTAAGCTGCTCAAGACATTGAAATCCGGCCCATGGTCGGCTAATATTCGGCCACATTAGGAGCAAGTAAAAATACCGAGGCAATTTAGATTTTCGTCAAAAAAAAAAAGAGTCTCAAGTTATATTTAATTATTACAAAAGCAAAATTATTACCAATATTGTAATACATATTTTTAATACCCATTTAAAATATATTTATTCTCGCTTATTGGCGCGCTGATTGTTTATGCGTTTTCCGACATATTGGATGCGTCGTCGTCCGCTGGTGACTCGAAGTCTGAAGTAAAATAACCCACGTGCAGGTGAAAATAAAACTGTTAAATCAATTTTCTTTTATTATTTTACTGCTTTGATTGCTCATTGTTTGATTATCCCGGTCAGTGCCCAGTTTATTGTAAAAATAAATTGTTTTTCTTACGATTAGGACTTTAGCCATGGACTTGATAATCCTGATCGTAATCATAATCCTTGTTATCACAACCTGTTCGGCTTCAGCATATAATATGAAAATCATGATCGAAATTGAAGAAGAACTTCCACTGGGACAGCATATTGCGACCATTTCTTTTCCTCTGAAGGTCATTGAGAACATG
>MPNW01001186.1:8305-36489 GCA_011800805.1 Hirudo medicinalis
ACAATAACAATAACAACAATAATAACAATAATAATAATAATAACAACAATAATAATAATAATAATAACAATAATAAATAATAAATAATAATAATAATAACATTAATAATAATAATAATAACATTAATGAATAATTTGACAAAATATGATTTACTTCATCAACGTTCTCTCCCCTCATCAACTTCATCAGCTCATTTATCATGTCTCCAAGCCGTGGATTGCAAAACAGGAACGGACTGACGGATGGTTAGTGATGACAAAAAAAAATAATAAGTATTTATACTTCAAGAGGCTGGTAATTATTTTCATTTTCAAGCAAATCCATTTACGTAACATGAATAACTCATATTCTAATGTTATTATTATGTAATATTACATAATAATGTAATGTAATACAATGATGTAATAATAATAATTATTATTATAATTACAATTATAATAATATAATATTATTATGCACCTAATGAAAGAACTGGAGCAAAATAACTTAGCAATAGAACATGTTGCACTACAGTATGACAGCAGACAAAATCATAACCTCAAAATACTAATTGGTAGCAAAAAAATCAAATCACGGCTAATTATTAAAGAACTAATCTTAACTTTAATTAAATTCGATTCATAATTAATCGCTCGTTACTCACCACTTGTCCAGCATGACCCTAATCATCCAAGGGACTTTGCCCCTCTTGGACGGATTGAGGATGATGTCGTTGACGTACCTCTTGGCGTATCCATTTGGTCTGAGGACCACGGCGTCAAAACCATCCACTCCCCCTGTTGTCTGCGATGAATTAAAAATTAATTTTCAGGTTAATTGACAATTATGAACTAATTGGTTGCCTTGATGAACAATGGAATTGGTGACGAATGATATCTAAAATCTTAATATTTTCTGGCGAACAATTTATTGTAAATAATTTATTACGAATAATTTGTTATAATTAATTACGAATAATTTATTAAAATATTTTGTGAGTAATTTATGATAATCATTTCCACAACATAATAAATGTTGATACACTTTCCCTCATCTCCACTGGCAGAGGAGCACAGGAATCTATCACAACGATGGAAGAATGGCAACCAACCCCCAGTAGATCTTCGGCATTTTGGATCGCCTCGTTGAAAATCGACAGCAGCTCCAAACATTTCATGAAATCGTCAAAATACAAGTATTTTTCGACTGTAAAATCCACCTCGTTCGGAGAATTTTTGTTGCTGTCGCTGGAGTTTTTCGATTCTTTGAGACCTTCCTCGACTTCTTGACCGCTTGAGGCAGCGGGAAAAGGTTCAGTGTTGGGACTGTTTGACAAATACGGTACGAATTGGGACCACGGGCAGTTTTCTATGCCTTGTGTTTCCTCGTTGGCTCTTCCCAGACTCTATAAACAAAACAAAAATTGAATAAAAAACGAAAATCAATTTTTAATAACTCGTAAATTCGTTTGACTTCAAGGGTTTTACTGGAAAATTACAGTAAGGAAATGCACAAATCATAATCTAAACTACTGCAAATCTCACTAAAAACTTCAGAAAAAAAAAATATCACCAAACCTTTATAATATGTTCAATACAGTCGTTCAACAGTTCCGCCAGCTGCCTCAAGGACCGCAGATAGGCACAGGTTTTGTCGGGTTCAGGCCCCAAACCCCTGACTTTCTGATCGTAGATGTAGCACCCCCTAAGTAAAACCCTCAACCTGTCCCGCTTGGCATCTTCATTTGTAGCCGAGTGGAAATAGCTAAGCAGGCGGTCATGGTAGCGGGCGATTGGACTGAAGTATGGATTGTTGATGGATGTGTAGATGGTCGGCCAAAGTTCCTCGAGGAGAATGTGGATAAAATTGCCCCCGGGCTAGAAAATAGAGATCAAAGTTTATAAGGAGATCGAATGATGTAGCGCCATATCTTAGTTTCAGTGGCACTTGACCATTACACCCCAGTGCCAATTCTTCAGGTTTTTTGCCATGGTACCAGCGCTTGAGCTGGGTGGCAATTTTTTTATTGTTGCAATGTTTTCTGGGCAAAATTGTTAAAGCCTGAGTCAAGTTAAGTTATGTCAATACAGATCAATTTGTTTTGAACAATAGGAATAACACTGAATGGTTAGCCAATTACTTGCAGTAATACTTAAATATTTATAAGATCCGTTCAGAAGATCGTCTGTTCGTTCAATAATTTTAACTATAATTATGTCTCACGATAACGTAAATATAAATTATACACAAATATTATATAATGTGTAAAACCACGGCTAAATATTTAAAGTATTTATAAAAATAAATATGATCAAAAAACATTATTAAAAGGGTTTGTATTTGTATATTGTATTTTTGTATTGTATATTGTGTATTTGAAATATTGTATCTCTGAGTCTCACCTGTGCACTGAGTTTGTCCAATTTCTCCGAGCGGAGTTTAAAATCGAAATCTTCTTTTTCAAGTATTTCCATGACGACACTAGCTACGAAGATCAAAATCACAAATTCAAAGATTTAACCAATTATTTTACTAATTTATTAATTAATTTTACTAATCACTATTACTAATTAATTAATTTAACTAATTAACTGTTAATTCATTACTAAAAACTTTCAGGTCTAAATTGTAATTCCGATCATTCGAAACAAAAACATGTAGCTACATCTATTTTGGAGTGGCTTATCATACAGACATTAATTAGTCTATTTAAAACACTATAAATTTATGTTATATTATTAATGTTATGTTATTAATGTTGTGTTGTTAATGTCATGTTGTTAATGTTATGTTGTTGATGTCGTGTTGTTAATGTTATGTTGTTAATGTTATGTTGTTGATGTCGTGTTGTTAATGTTATGATGTTAATGTTATGTTGTTAATGTTACGCTGTTAATATTAAGTTTATTAATGTTATGTTATTAATGTTATTTATCTGAGACCTGACTGAAAAGGAACAAAGCAGGTCGGATTTGACATTTACAAATCTTAAATTATGATCGATTTGTAAACTTTTGTAATCAATCATAATTAACTTAGATAACTCATTTTCAACTTTTTTGATTTACCATTCAAAGATAGCCACGAAGTGATCAGCTTCTTCTTGGAGTCTTTAGCTTGTGGAATTTTGGACAAATCGCTCAGCCATGCCATGGCATGCCTAACTGTTTTGGATGAATAACTATTTTATATTTTTTCGCAAAAAAAAAAAAAAATAATGGATTAATAATCCTAATGTCTTAATGGTTTACTCGCCTAAGTGCAATGTTTTCGTTATGTGCTCGACCATATAGAACTTGTGCTTGTCAAGACAAACTCTGAGCAATTTCAGACCCTGGCAGACTTTATTTGTACAACGAGAGGAAATCAAGATGACGACGATCCTGTCCGAGTTGTAAATTGGTCAGTAGTTAACAAAATTATTTATCTATTTATTTATTCATAATATTCAAATTTATTTATTTGCTAATAATGTTAAATGAATGTTCGATGATTGTAATTCTTACGCAAAAACTTTGTAATTCTCCACATGAAGTTTGAAAATCGAGGTCGATATGACATCGACGAATTTGAGATAAGTCAAGTCCAGAATTCGCTTTGACGGCCCGGGTCTCAATACCTGATAAGTACAAGGTAGGATAACAATCGTGCATTGTAATATTGTAATATATTGTAATGTTGTAATATATATTAAAATGTCAATTGTAATATTGTAATATATATTACAATTGACATTGTAATATATGACATTGTAATATATGACAATGTAATATATGCCAATTGTAATATTGTAATATATATTACAATGTCAATTGTAATATTGTAATATTGTGATATATTGTAATATTGTAATTGTATTGTAATATTACATAATTACTAAATTACGTTTACATCGATTAGGGAAGAGACAGTAATTATGCTCACGTAATAGAAGTACACAGGATGATATAAACAAAAGAAGTTGTTTGCCAATGCGGCTTGTTCGTCGTCTGTAAAATATATTTTGAAGATTAAAACGAATTTAAATGAAATATCGAGGGAATTTCTTAAAAATCAATTGATTTTGTGGCGCTAAATTCAGAATGTCAATCAATGTAAAATCAATCACTCAATCAATCCTAAAACACTACAACAATATTTATGATGTGAACTCAAAGCGGGTCAAAATGCTTTCAAGGCTTTCATAGGATCCATACCCCCAACCATCTACAAAGGGCAGCTCTTCAGGGGCGCTCCCTGGCCGTGCAAGCTGGACTGCTGGCAACAGATACAATAACTTAACCCGCTGTGCAAACCTGCATGCCAGCCTGATAGTTTTGTATCTCAACTAATTAACTGACAAACTGTAAATTACTATAAAAACTATAAACATAATTTATACGCACTCAACTCTTCGTCGTCATCCTCATATAAAAGATCATCAATGTCAGTCAGATTTGGGTCCGACAACGTAGGTAAAAAGGAACTGCAATATATGTTTAGAATACTCATAAATATGATAATTTAAATATGCAAATGTATGCGAAGATAAATATGCAAATTATATTAAAACGGCCAATCACATTTGGCGAAAGAAGGTCATTATTTATGATGATTAGATGCTGCATCTTATTGGCCAAAGTGATTTTAATTCTAGCGCAGCACTGTTAACGTTCTAAAATATATTGAGGACAAATTATGAAGTCTAAATTATGAGATACAAATTATGAAGTACAAAAATTATGAAGTACAAATTATGAAAATGTAAATTATGAAGTACAAATTATGAAATATAAATTATGAAGTACAAATTATGAAATATAAATTATGAAGTACAAATTATGAAATATAAATTATGAAATATAAATTATGAAATATAAATTATGAAGTACAAATTATGAAGTACAAACTTTAAGAGTGTGGATACCTCCACAAATTCATTCAAACTGTTGTCCAAGAACTGAAAATGTCCAGTGATAACGAATTAGTTATGAGTAAATAAATTATGTAATATTAAGAAATTGAGGAGCTGAATTTTAATTACAAATAATTTTTTATTTTCCAGGAAATGATTGAGTACAACCTTCTTATTTATGTTGACTTCGTTTCTCAGCCTCATCAGCCTTTCTCTCAATTTACTACTGTCTGAAGGACATTTGAAAAGTTAAATTGAGTTTAATTGTGGAATGTACTTCATTTATATAGCGCCATATTATGCATAGCGTCAGAGGCGCTCCTTGTCAACCATTTTTGTAGCGCTCCTTCCCAAGGGCGCTTGTGGCAGTGCAGGCTGGGTTTCGAACACGACACATTACGACTGTAGCCATTACCGCCGTATGCAGGAATGTAACCCATTCGGCCAACCTGCACAACATAAATCATATTAAATCACAGTCAGCCCCTTACTTTGTCCAGCGTCATCTTTAAAATTTTCGTTTTCTTGCATGGAATTGTTAAAATTGTCGAATATTTGTTTGAAAAAAAAATGGGATTCGACCGTCAAAATGTCGACTTCAATCCATCAATCCTTCAGCAGTAACCAAAGATTTCAATCGTCTCTTGCAAAATTTAATTTTTTAAAAACAAGAATTTCTTGTCGTCAAACAAAGAAATTGAAAAGCAATAAAATCAAAAAATAAACTCTAAAGCGCTCATGTCATTTTGTTGGACTCTGAATAAATTCAGACAGATGACTCGAGTATACCAGGTAAGGAGTAACTGAAACTGAATATTCATGACCAGAATTCGAAAACACTAGGCTGTCCAATAAACATGGTAATAAATTTCAGGTAATAAATTAGCATAACTAATGAGTAAAAAACACTGCAGGCCACTTTAAAGAAAACAAAACAATCTTTCAATCATGACATTCGTTGTCTTCAAATCAATATCGTGTCACAGGTGCAGCGTTAAAAAAGTGAAACGAGAAGGGCATTCCAATGAAATCGATTAAAAATTATAAATTATAAATAGAGAAAAAATAACTCCTTACAAATTGATATTGAACAAGTTATTGATCAGTTAATTTTCACTCACCCTGAAGAAATTGAAGAGACAATAAACATTTGAAAAGTTGTATCTCGTGCACATCGTCATGGAGGAGCAAACGAAGGTGGGCTCTTTTTTTTTTAGTTTATTTAAACTGATATTACCTATTATTAATTGGTCAAAAAAATTGCAAATAATTATTACAAACTATTAAACTTAATTTCGTTATCCTGGTTTTTGTTTTTGTTTGGGGAAAATTTTTTACTTTAAAATAAAAGGGTGAGAGAAATCATGGACCTCGTTAGAAATAAATAGAATGAATTTACGTAATACTTAAACTGTAACAACGCTCACACCTCCTCTCAGACAAGAAAGCTTTCCTCTAGAAGCTTTATTGTCATATCTGTGCTTTCTTTGGTAATCATGTGCCTTGTCTTGAGGTATGAAACCCTAAATTCGCTATGGAGCGCAAGCACTCAAGTAAGTTGTGAAAAATTGAATTTGCAAAATGCACAAGTTATCCAATCTGGTTTCCTTGCAGGATGTACAGAGTGGCCTTAAAAAGTCAAGGCCACTTTTCACTCAGATCACAAGAAGAACAAACGCTTGCACTGCTATCGTGAGTGCCACATTAGAACCAGACCACAGTGTTCTTTAAATATTTATTTCTATGTTTCATAAGTGAAATTAATTTGATTTATTAATGCAAACATTAGTTAGAGGTGGAAGGACTATCTCTTATTGCCGCAGTCGTGGACGAGTGATTAAGGCGATAGACTTGAAATCTATTGGGCTATGGTTAATTCCAACTATATTATGTCAGAGGCGCTGTTTGCTAACCATTTATATAGCGCTCCTTCCCATGGAACGCAACTACCCGAGCTAAGTTTCAGACCGAATTTATATTTGATTAACAAATAGATATTATCACTTCCAGAATGAAAAGCAAGAAAGACCAAGAGATTCAGAGAAGAGACCAAGACCAAGACCAAGGGACCAATACCTCTTTCAGATTACTACATCAACGGTGAGTACTTACATATCGATGGAAGAAGTTCACGTGCATCCAGTTAGTGAAATACAACCCTCGTCTGTGTGAAGTTAAAACCGTCAAAAATGGCTGCTGTAAATTGTGCGGACGTTTTACTATCCGGCCAATTTAAGAGCTGTTTATAATAGTTAATATTTATTTAAAAGTTAATATTTTAACAAATGAATTTTCTAATTTTCAAAAATTTAGTTTAAAATCAATTTAAATCCCACTTAACTCCATTGCTTAAAAGAGGAAAATAAACTTAATTAATATTTACTACAAACTAATAGACATAATTCATTAATCTGAATGATATTCGAAATTTCCATTAACTAACTGACAACGAGTAACATGTCGTTATGGGAAGTTTTTATTGCCTGATGTCAATTAGATAAACTAATTTCATGGACCTTTCTAATAGAAATAAATATAGAAAAATAACAAAATTTATAAGTTCTGAGCTTCCAAGTCCTCATGGAATTTATTAGGGACGTAATTTATGAATTGGATCAATACTTAATTAAACATCCTCTCAGACAATAAAGCTTTTCGTCGCCATATCTGGACTATTTTTTAATATTTATGTACCTCATCTTAGTATATGAAATCCTAAAGAGCACGGGCACTCATGTAAGTCATGAAAAATGAATTTGCAGGATGCATAAAGTCCACAACATCGTTCTATTTTCTTTACAGGATGCGAAGACTGTCGCATCAGACTATGAGGTCCATAAAGAATTCAGTTCTTACGCCTAATAGCTAAATGAGTTATTTAAAATGAGTAGAACATCAATAATGAATTGAATATTTACATGCAGACGACAAGCTCCAAAATGCCACGGATCTCAAGTACAACTGTCAAGTCCTCGTCAATGGAGACTTTCGAGACCACAACACCCCAGCAAGATTTGGAGGTGCTTCAAGAACTTAATTCAATTTTTAATAAATTTATAAATAAATAAATAAATAATTTGGAATAGGTAGAAATCTAGTAATAACTTGAATATCGTTATCCAGACCATAACCACCTCGGGGCCGTTGACCTCAACTGCAGCTTACGATACGACCCCACTCAAGCAGGATGAGGATGTTTGTGAAGAATTTTATTCCATGAACAATTTTAACTTTGATGAAGTCATGTCCTTTTCAGCCTGAATGGGTTAGAAATCGGGTGCTGCCTACTGGTCACAACAAGATAGTAAGTTACAATAATATCGAAATATTGAATTCATTACATTGAAAGAAATGAATCAATATAACCAACTTATTTAAAAAATGTTCCAGGTCACACCCGCTACCGCTTTGCTTCCTGGTAGTGAGAACCGAAGGAAGTCTTCCTCTCCTAACGAATCAATCTGTGTGACACGTGACAAACTTGTGTCATGGGTAGTTTGTGTGCAGGAACAGGAACGTTGCCCTCTGAGCCAACTTGCACCCCAAATTTTTATAAAATGTCAATATAGGGTAGTTGGACTATAACTATATTTAACATATAGTACAAAAAATCAGTTCAATTGTTAAGCTATCCCGCCACTCAGAACATAATAAACATCTGAATTGCAAGTAAATTTCTCGCCAAATACCTATCAGAAGTCGACACTGTCTGACTTGGGTATCACATTCGATTTTAATATGCACATGTACAAATCTGGTCTGGTTTGATTCAACCGCTGAGATTAGCACGCTACCTCTCTTGCCAAAGTCATTAAATGTTGTCAGACAGACAATAAGCTTAGTCTACATGCTGTCATTGTTAGAACAATATAAACAATAAGAACAATAGGCTTTTCAACATCGACCTAGCTATATTAGGAGCTTTTGGAGCAGGAACCACACAGGTGCATCGATAACGGATGAGTATGGTAAATACGTTATTATTTAATTATCCTTAAGCATTTTTCAAGATTAATTATTTTCTTATCCTTCATTCTTAAATTACTATTCCTTATCAACTATTAATGATTTCATAAACAAAGATTGTCAATGCTTTCAGAAATTTGGAGCAATACAAGTACTTCTGCTGGTAGCTTGTTGTCACCAATCAGCTCCAGCTGAAGTAGTGGAAGGTCTTATTGAGCAATTATTCCACAACGTCTATTAAACTATTTTTTTTTTGACAATGCAGCAATAAATTATTAATTGTGCAATAAAATGTTAAAATGTTAAAATAAGTGAAAAAATTCCAGTAAATGCTCGATGGGCCTACAAGGACAACAAAATCATTAACAAAAGGTCATTACCGGACTCCATTCATATTGACTTTGAAGATGAAGGTGACAAAATAGCCTTGAATCTTATCAAGCAGTCAATGGAACCAGCCAAGTATCCCTTACTAATGACCGGATTAGAGGGCCAAAAGGCAGTTTGGAAGCCCTCGGACGCTCAGGTTTGTTTGTCCAGATGGAGAGAGATTGTTGACGATCTGCTATAAGCAATTTTTGATTCGAATTGAAAAAATTTAGAATTATTTTGGCAAATTTTGTCTGAAATCTGGCCGTAATTTTCAAGCTCTTGGCTATCTATAAGGATGCCTCAGTCGATGGCACTGCCACAGTGACCGCTAAGGCTGTCAATGGGCTCCAAAAGACTCAATACGTGAGTTTATGTTACCGAAATATTATTACTATAATTATTAGCAAAGATATAAAATTATTAAAAACTTATTATTCCAAATGGTAGGCAATGTAATAACAAATGTACATTCACAGACGTGCATATTTAAATACATGACATTCGATCTTCCAACGCATTGTTTTACAACACATCAGATTGTGACATTTACGCATGGCAACACTTCCTTTTCATTGGGACCTGGCGCTGACTTCGACGACAAATTCTCAACTGCCAAAGTAGAGGAGGATGCAACTGTAGACGACGACAAGAAGAACGACAGCAGCAGCAGCAGCAGCAGCAGTAGTAGCGGCAGTAGCAGTAGCAACAAAATAAAATCTCTTATCAACATCGATGGCAGACTTCATTCTCTCCTCAAAACCCCGTCAACAAAACACTGGAAGGATGTTCACTTGGATAGAGATGGAGCACCCAGCTGTAGATACTTAATATTAATTATTTAAAACTATTTATTAAATATTGATAATAATTATTATTGACTGTAATATTATGCAGATATCAGGTCTCGTATTAAATATTAAAATCGATTTATTAAATATTGATATTAATTATTATTGACAGTAATGTTATGCTGATATCAGGTTAAGAAAACCGATAACTTAATTATGTGCCAGGGTTATAATAGCATTAAAATATATTACATTCAAAATGCATTAAAACAAACCATAACATTCTTTGGAATAACTTATCTGACTTTGAGGTGTCCGAGACAACAATAATAATAGAGGTAATGGTAATAATATAATCAGTATGCACTACACTCACAGCAATATTACTACAACGAGGTATTATGGAACACTTTATAAAAAAAAAACTACCAATAGTATTATGTGTGTGTCACACTTTAATTATAAACTAATTCATAATATATAATATAATATAATATATAATATAATATAATATAGAATATCATATATATTGGTTACATTACTTAAATGATTCAGATAACTCAAGAAACTTGATTCAAGAAACAAGAATGGGCAAGAGATCAGCCACGCTGCCGGTCAAGAAGAGACTGATGACAATTGAAATATTCACAATCATAGATTACACAATCTTTAACAAGTGAGCTGTCTGTTGTTTACAAAATAATTGTCCTTATAATTATAATAAATATTGTTATTAGTATTATTATTATTATTATTAATTATATTATTACAGTCATAAATCTATTTGGCTCATTAAGATTCTTAATAGAAAGTAAAAGCACGTCTGACAACGAAAAAACTGAAGAAGCCATGGAGAATATCCTATTTACTTTCACTCACATCATGGAAGGAGTAAGATTTTAGTATTAATAGCATTGCAAAAAGAGTATGATATTGTAATTAATATTATAATTATTATCATATATTGTTGACATTATTATTATGCAATTGTTATAAATAAGAAATATTTATTACAAATAATTAGTGATAATTACAATTGTGCGGTTTCATAAAGAAGATACTGAAAATCATAATTACTTAATCATTCTAAGGTCAAAAGTATTTACGAGGGCATCAATATTGAAGGTTTAAAGTTCACCACCAAATGGATTGGGGCTTTCATAGCCCAGGTGAGTAAAGTTTATGGTGCTTATCTAGAGCTTTAAATTTTTTCTAAATAAATTATAAAATTTCTTCCAAAATGAATTAAAAGGTCAACTTATTGTTAAATTCATTCCATAGTTACTACACCTCACCAACCATGAATCCATTTTTCCTTTACCTTTGTTCCCCAGAGGGCCACAGATGTGCCATTTATCGAAAGTGAACATCTAAAGGTTGACTCACAATCCGTGAACGTCGACATGGTTTTGGACAATCTGAGGATGTGGAATTACACTGAAAATGCCAAAGATTCAGACGGAACTCAACTGCCGAATTTTGACTTTCTGGTCGCATTCACTAGGTTCTCAAAGTTATGAGTTGATATTCGTGATATTCAATTTAATACAAACGCTTCCTTACTCCACCTGTTGATTGGATTAGATCAATTGCTGTCAGCTACATGTCAAATAATTTCAATAATTTTCTTAAATAAGAAATTTATTCAACAATCTTTACGCGTTTGTCTTCAGTTACGACCTCATGTCAGGCAACAAATCCTTAGTTGGCAAGACGAGCGGATCGAAAATTTGCTCCTCCAGTCTTGGCGTCATCAAGTTCATGGACTTTTTCATCACTGCAGCCATTGTGTCTCATGAGGTGGCACATGCGTGAGTAGGAATGTATTTAATTTTATTTCGAAAAAATTAACTATTTTTATACATTTTTATGGATTTTCTTACTCTCAGTCAGATGTAAACCATGAACAATATTCATCTAAAACAGCGTCGACATCCATTCATTTTTTTCATCATTCAATACCCGTTATTATGAATAATTATGATTAATTTCTTAAGAGCAACAATTATCAACACGTTGTGTTACGTGTGATGTGAGGTTATTATTATTATTGCTGTTGTTGCTGTTGTTACTGTTGCTGTTGTTGTTGTTGTTGCTGCTGCTACTGCTGCTGTTGTCGTCGTCGTCGTCGTCGTCGTCGTTGTTGTTGTTGCTGTCTAAAACAAACAATTTCACCCTAAGTCTGGGCGTAAGACATGATGGTCGAGGCAATGAATGCAGTGTCATCAGCGTCTTCATCATGACGACGGTTTTCGACTTCGATCCCAAGGACGCCCATCAAAATGCTTACTTCTTCTCCAATTGTTCAATTTCCTACATGAAAGAAACCGTCGATGGTCTGGACAGGTTAGTGGTGGACGCTTGTGTCAGAGGTGATTGTAAGAATGTTACAAATATAATTATGATAATAATAATAATAATAATAATAATAGTTAATTTATAATGCGCCATTTGCATAGCGTCAGAGGCTCAGATAATTTACATGGAGACGCAAATATTTATACTCAAAGATCGATTAAGAATTTTGATTTCAATTCCAGTATAAATCGATTTAATTATATAAAATTATAAAATATAAAAGCGGCCATCAGCGTAAAGCGATAGTAAAATAAAAAGACCAAGAACCGCTCAGAGATGATGTTGCTTCCAAAATAATTAAACGAATAAATCCATAGTATTAATGCAGAAATTTGATAGAAAATCATATTTTAAAAAAATTATTCACCCTCAGTTGCCCTCATGACCATTTCAGGTCCAACAGAAACTGCATGACGGACGGGGAAGAAGATTTCAATCTTGGTCGGGAGAGGGACATCTTTCTAAATTTATATCCAGGACAAATCTTCGATCTGGATGAACAATGCAGAATGATCTATGGACATGAATCGTTCTACTGTGGAGTAAGTTATTCTAAATTTTTATTACAATACAGTTTACAATACAGTTTTATTACAATACAGTTTACAATACAGTTGTATTACAATACATTTATTACAGAACAGTTTTATTACAATACATTTATTACAGTACAGTTTTGTTACAATACAGTTGTTACATTCAACTTAGTAAGCCGAGCCCCAGAATTAGGTTAACGATTTCATGTTTCGCAAATGCCTTCTCTAAGCTTCGGCTTCTTCAATAAAGATGAAACAACTCCTTCACTCACAATACCACTGAAATTTAGGGCGAGCAAAACGACCAGGAAATGTGTCAAGTCATCAGATGTTACAGTGACAACAAATGCAACACTGAGCCACTGCTCAAGGCAATGGATGGAACCAGTTGTTCGAACGGTTCTTGGTGTATCAGAGGAAAATGTACACCCGACAGCAGAGCTCCAAGAGCTCCAGGTAAGTGGTGTGCTGCTTGTGTCTTACATTTCACGACCAAATGTTTGTCCATGGTAAAATTCAAAGCCAAAAGGACTCTCATTAATATGCCTAATGCTATCACGGTCAAGAATGTTGCAATTGCATCAGTGACAATACCACAGTAATTCGTAACCACTGATTGGTTTCAACCAGTGATTTCAATCTTTACGGACAGAACGTTGCACAAATGGTAACCACCGTCTCCCATTGGAACGCTCCGACATCGATTGTCAGAGAGAGATCACGAATACCCAGAGTCTTTGTGAGGAGTTGAGCAATGACTGTTGTGCATCTTGTGCAGGCAGTTACTGGGAATTTGGAGGTAATAATAATGAAATTCTGTCAGTATTTTTAGTATTAGCATAATTACTTATTCATTAACTCAATTTTCATATAATTCAATATAAGTTACTTAGCATGGTTATGTTTACATGTACTAACAGACACCAAACAGCACTGGTTCACTATTAATACCTAATAAATATTTATATAAAATTGAAATATTTTATAATAAATAAACTATAATAATTAATATAAATAATTATTATTAAACATCACAACCTTAATGTTAACATTTAAATTCAAACAGATTGCAAGGACACCACAAACGAATGCTCAAATCTTGAACCGCGGGACTGCTACAGTAGATATTACGCAACCACCTGCTGCAAAACATGCAACTCTCTCATCCAGAATCCCTCGGACGCCAACTGCCTCTATGGAGACAAAGGTATTGGCTGCTCTGACATGGTACCTGAAGTGTGTCACCTCTCCACTCAATTCTGTTGCCAATCCTGTGCCGCTTATAAGTCGTTAGCAAACGAAACCAAAAGTTCTCACAACCACTCTGCCTCCCCTAGAGTCGAACAAAGTGGGTTCTCGGATTGTCCACACCTCCTTTTCGTTTGCAAATAAGATTTATTCATTCTGTTTCAATATTTTGCTCAATGGGACTCATTATTTTCCAGAGACCTGCCCCCAAGGAGATTTTGGGGGAGATTTGAATTACACCAGCGTGTGGGGCGAGAATCGGAATATGAGCTGCAAACAGTTGATTAACCATGACTCAAGGTTTTGCTACGATGATGATGTTCGTAAGTATTGCTGTGCCTCCTGCAGTAGTGTCGAGATAGACGAAGGTGAGCTCTTGTCGCTCATTTTATCAATTAAAAAAGAATATGAACAAATATTACAAGACGATTAAAAGCGATTTAGTAATTAAGCACTTAATCAATTAAAATCTTATAAATCTAGACGACATTCACATGAAAGTACTGGCATGACCGGGTAAATATGTTAAACTCTTTCAGATTACTGCATCAACGGTGATTACAGTGGCTCACTCACATATCGGTCAAAGAAGTTCACGTGCATCCAGTTAGTGAAATACAACCCTCGTCTGTGTGAAGTTAAAACCGTCAAAAATCGCTGCTGTAAATTGTGCGGACGTTTTACTATCCGGCCAATTTAAGAGCTGTTCAAAATAGTTAGTATTTATTTCAATATCAACAAAAAAGTTGATATTTTAATAAATGAATTTTCTAATGCCATTGTGTTATTCCTCTTCTTTGTAATTCCTTGGGTAAAATTTAGTTTAAAATCAAGTTAAATCGCACTTAATTCCGTTGCTAAAAAGAGGAAAAAGAAACTGTCTAGGCATGGAGAATGGTTTAATTTGTCAATGTTAATGTTGTTGTTGTTATTATTATTGTTATTATTATTATTAATATTATTATTATTATTGTTATTGTTATTATTATTATTATTATTATTATTATTATTGTTGTTGTTATTATTGTTATTATTATTATTATTATTATTATTATTATTATTATTATTATTATTATTATCATCATCATCAATTGAAAGTCGTGAAGCTGGGTGTAATACTCAGGGGAGTCAAGCTTCCATGTAAACTTGTACTATCATTTGTACGACTGATTGTACTTAATTAAAGTAAATTATTATCAGGTAAATCATTATCATTATCAGGAACTTTTTTCTAGACGATTGTAGTTGGTCATCATTGTCCTTGGCGATGTCATCAAACTACCAATATGGCTGACAATGCGAGTGCAAACAACAATTTATAAAATAATAAAAAAGTCTGATTTAAGTGAGATTACCTCGACAACTTATGAATTAAATTAAAATTTAGGAAAAATGAATAAATTCATATTTAACCATTAAATTCATATTTAATCATTAAATTCATATTTAATCATTAAATTCATATTTAATCATTAAATTCATATTTAACCATTAAATTCATATTTAATCATTGAATTCATATTTAATCATTAAATTCATATTTAATCATTGAATTCATATTTAATCATTAAATTCATATTTAATCATTAAATTCATATTTAATCGTTAAATTCATATTTAATCGTTAAATTCATATTTAATCGTTAAATTCATATTTAATCATTAAATTCATATTTAATCGTTAAATTCATATTTAATCGTTAAATTCATATTTAATCGTTAAATTCATATTTAATCATTAANTATTATTGTTATTATTATTATTATTATTATTATTATTATTATTATTATTATTATTATTATTACTAATTATTAAGATTATTAACGGCGGAAAATAAATCGAAAAAATTCAGTTTTAGTATTCCTTCACCAATTCTCTTGTACCGTTCTTACAAGATTTATCGACTTCACATTGTTCAGAAGCATTCAGTGCGACATATTTCGGAGCTCGAAGATTAAAATTGACGATAATTTGACGATTAAAATTGACGATTAAAATTGACAATGTTTTTGTCATTTTTTTCTAAGCATTTTTAAATATCGAGATAAGTGAGACAATCAGAAGGTTACTTTGAAACAACTAACTTTAACTTATAACTGCATGCATCTAATTTTGTTATTGTTATTTTTCTGAACCGAAAAACAAAAAAATAACCCCAAACTTTCACGGTGCACCCGAGGGGAATGTAACTCCCGTCCAAGGGGTGACCCGTTACAAAGTTATTGTATTATTGTGACGAATAATAAAGATAAGAATCAGTGTATGGATGGAGACGAAAGATAATATGGATGATTCTTTTTTTGGGGGAGTAAAATTTAAAAAGGGATAAATTTAGAGGGTTAGTTAGTTGTCGTATTCATCATCACCAACGTCTTCATCATCAATGTCATCATCATTATCAACATCTTCATCATCATCAATGTCATCATCATTATCAACATCATCATCATCTTCTGTATTACCATCAACAATAACGTAATGATCAAGGATAGTTATATTTACGAATTAATCGATATTATTATTATTATTAGTGATAAATTTAAATTGAACAGAAATCGAATTAATTCAGCTTGAATTATTGCAAAAAAGTCAAAATCTAATGCGTCCTCGGAGTCTCGGAGTCAAAAACATCTTCTACAGGCAGAGCAGCCACAGTCAGCTGGAACGCACCCGCCAGAGTGGCAACCGCCAGCCCCTACGCCAAAGGTGGTTGAACCACAGTAGCGGTCCTTGTACGGAACTAGGGCCCGGCTGGCTGGCTTGGAGCACGGATCAACACACCCAGGACTTGACCTAACGTAGACAGATGCTCTTAGGGGCTTCCAACCTGAGTCACAGTCCTTCACTGGGGCACAGACTGGAGCCGGGACACAGACTGGGGCGGGGACGCAAATTGGGGCCGGTTGGCACTGTGCAGGTTGGCAGACGATGGTCTGAGGGTAGGCAGACCAAGGGCAACAGCAGCAGCAGAAGTTTCGACAACCAGAAAGAATGTAAGGCCAGCAACAACAACACGTGATCATCAGGGCAATAAGGGCCAGTGCCCCCAATACACCGGCAATAATGGCGCCTGTTGCAATATTTTGACTTTTTAGATATTTATATTTTATTTATTATTATATTATATTTATATTTTATATATTGTTTAATATATTAAATTAGAGTTTTAAAATGTTTCCTTATCTAAATAATTATATATAATATTAAATATTAGTTAAAATTAATTGGTTAAAATAAATTATACTAAATATTTACACATATTATTTTTGTTTCATATTTAAAACTTAAAATTGTCCACCTATTGTGGCGCTGTCGAGGCTACTTGAAGCGGTTGTAGTCGTGGTGGCAGGTGTCGCTGTGAATGAAGTTGAAAAGTTTCAACATCAATCAGTAAATAATTTTGCTAAATGAATGATAAATCTTCTTAAATTATTTAATTAATTTAATTAATTATTTATTTAAATTATTATTAAATATTAATTGTTTTTGATTTAGATAAGAATAAATACAAAAGTAGAAACACATTCCAGATTGACTCACCGGTTGCCAAAAAGTCTGCAATGTTTTTGTAAACAATTTGGATTGTATTAATGAAAAATAATCATTTAATCAACATAAAAATAAAAAATATTTTTGAGATTATTCGAGAATATTTTTATATAGAATATATTTAGAATAAAATGTAATTACTGGAAAGGATGGCATCCATGCTGCCCGCTGTGGAATTCAGCGAAGCGGGACTGAGTATATCGCCTGCGTTTATTGGAATTTATGTTTTTATTAAATAAATAATTATTTTATAGTCATTTATTGTCAAATAAACATATATATTTGGTTTTAATGGCAGAAAATTATAAGGACAAAAAAAAAACATCGGTAAAAGAATCTTAATCCATTTCATCGAATAATAATAATTAAAATAATTACAATCATTAAAATTATGACTATATGTTATAATTAATTAATCAAGCTTATAATTATTAATCATAATTAATTATAAATTTTTATTATAATTACTTAATATAATTAATTGATTAATGAATATTGAATGAATCACAAATCAAAGCTCACAGTAAGAGTAGAGAAAGTTCAAGAAATTCTGCTGATTGCCTGAAGAAATAAGAAATATTTAAAAATTATGACGGATTAATTGTTTGAGTCCGATAAATATTCTTGGATAAATTATAATTAGTTAAATAAAAGTCTAATTATATTATTATAAATATTATTATATTATATATATATATTATTTATATTACATATATTACATAGATTAGTTAAATAAAAATCTAATTATATTATTATAAATATTATTATATTATATATTATATATATATATTATTTATATTACATATATTACATAGATTAGTTAAATAAAAGTCTAATTATATTATTATAAATATTATTATATTATATATTATATATATATATTATTTATATTACATATATAATAGATTAGTTAAATAAAAGTCTAATTATAGTGAATTAAAATCATTTTAAATGTAATAATCAATATTTATCTCGGAAATCTTTCATTCTCAGTCAAAATAAACTCACTTAACGAGGAGTTCCAAGCAGGTGCTTTGAAAAAGGCGGGAAAATTAAAAATTAAAATATAATATAATATATAATATTGATAACATGAAATATATAACATCTAATACGTAATATATATTAAAAAATATCTATTTGATTTTAAAAGAATTATTTAGCGATAAAAAAAAATAATAATTGAAACTTACGAGCGATCAGGGAGGCCCTGAGGTTGGCATTTGGGCAGTTCGGGTTTGAATCTTTTGTTGGAAATGATTATTTGGAATTATAAACGTTTTTGTGGTAATTCTTAATAACGAATAAATGTTTTAATAACTATATTCACTGCTAAATTATAATTTTAATTATAAATTATAATTAACAAATGTAGTGACACTGATGCTGAATAATTATGACATAATTATAACTTAATTATAACGTAATTATGAAGTAATTATGTCTTACTTATTATTACAACTTAATTATAACGTAATTATGAAGTAATTATGTCTTACTTATTATTACAACTTAATTATAACGTAATTATGAAGTAATTACGTCTTACTTATTATTACAACTTAATTATAACGTAATTATGAAGTAATTATGTCTTACTTATTATTACAACTTAATTATAACGTAATTATGAAGTAATTATGTCTTACTTATTATTACAACTTAATTATGACGTAATTATGAAGTAATTATGTCTTACTTATTATTACAACTTAATTATAACGTAATTATGAAGTAATTATGTCTTACTTATTATTACAATTTAATTATAACGTAATTATGAAGTAATTATGTCTTACCTATAGCTGCAGCCAATGCCGAAGCCAATGTCTGGAGTTGTGCAGTTGTGAGTGAGTTTGCTGTCAAAATAAATTTAATGAGGAATTAATATAGAATTTATCAATTAATCAAGTTAATTGGATAAAAATATTTAGAAAAATAAATATTATCAACAAGAATTACAATAAATTAATAAGCTCTATTGAATTATTAATGACATTTGTTATTTTTTATTGTAATTTAATTTACAAATCAACATTACATTAATTGCAATTAATTAGATTTAAAAATTAACAACAATAATTAAAATTAATTCAATTAATAAATTAACAGATATTTCCAATTGTTGCCGGTTGATTAAAATAAATTTGTAATTATGATTGAAATTGATTGAAATTGTTTACGTCGATTACGAAGGTTGGCCAGCAGTTCAACGAGGTCATTTTGAAGGTCACCTTGAAATATTCAAAGGAGTTTAATTACAAGTAATAAAATAATATTTTACACCTTTTCAAAGCTTATTAAATGACATATTGTGATTATTATGATTGATGATAATTGATTGACATTGTTATGATTGATGATAATTCATTGACATTGTTATGATTGATGATAATTCATTGACATTGTTATGATTGATGATAATTGATTGAAATTTGTATGATTGATGATAATTGATTGAAATTGTTATGATTGATGATAATTGATTGAAATTGTTATGATTGATGATAATTGATTGAAATTGTTATGATTGATGATAATTGATTGACATTGTTATGATTGATGATAATTGATTGAAATTGTTATGATTGATGGTAATTTATTGTACTTATTGTAAATGATGTTAATTATTTGTAATTATTATTATTGATGATAATAGATTTTAATTACTATGATTAATGATAATATATTGTAATTGTTGTGATTGATGATAACAAATTTTAATTAATATGATTTATTTAATTATTATGATTGATGATAATAAATTATAATAATCTCTGAAATCCAACTTCCGGGTTGAACAGGGGCGGCCGTCGTCATGGAAGTGATGGAGGCTGAAATGTTATTTTAATGAGATTATTAATGATTTAATGATATTTATTAATGAAACATAATTTAAGAGATATTGCTAATTATCAACAAAATGTAATAATAATAATAATAATAATAATAATAGTAATAATGATAATAATGATAATAATTATAACTCAATGCTTGGGCCAAATATTCTCCTTTAGTTGAGTCATTGTTGTTGCCTGCAGAGAAATATTGAGAAATGATAGCTTTATTAATTATTTATTATTAATTATTATTATTATTATTATTATTTACATTTATTAGGAATATTTGTGAAATTACAAGGACTTACAATAAGTTTGCAAGAACAGATTCATGTTGTCCGCCAGTGCTGGAAAAACCAAGTGAATAAATAGTTATATAATTTAATAATAATAATAATAATAATAATAATAATAATGATGATGATGATTTATTTATGTAATAACAATTAATGCCAATATTTATTAAAATAGACATAAAATGAAATTTGAAACAAGACGTTACTCTTCGTGGAGTCCGGAATCAAATCTGAATAAATTATATTTTTTTATCCTCAATGTTTATACACAATAAAAATTAATTCTACAAATTATTTAAAATAATTATCAGATATTTGAAATAATAATAATAATTTTTACAATAATATTTTATAATATTTGATAATACATTTATTATCAATATTAAATTAATATTTATTAATCACAGCAGTAATAGTATTTACCAGGGTTTGATGTCGCGAATTTAGAACAACCATTGATGTTAGCTGAATTATAGAAAGGGAATGAAATATTAATAATTAAAATAATAATAATAATAAATGAAATAATAATTAATAAAATAATAATAATTGAAATATAATAAATGAAATAAAAATAATAATAATAATAATTAAAATTTTAATAATTGAAATAATAAGTTAAAAGTTATAATCAATTAATAATTAATTTATGAAATATCAAATAATTGTTTTAAAAATAATTATCATTAAGGTAATTAAAATTGCCACTTAATAAACTTATTTAAATAAATTAATTATTAAATAATATTTTAATACAAGTAAATTTGTTGGTAAATCCATATTTTTAAGGTTTTTTTATTTTTTCTAATTGAATCTTCGGCAACTCACGAAAATAGTTTTTCAGAAGCTCGTCGGTCAATTGTGGTATTAATGTTGTCGAAATGTTATTTTCTGAAAATAATAATAATAGTAATATTAACAAAAATAATATTAATAATAATAACATTATTACAATATATTATTATTGTATTTTATTATGATTACATTGTGTTATTATAAAAAGTAGTAGTAATAAAATATTAATAACATTATTATAAAATATTATTCTTATTGTTACATTATATTACAACTACATTATGTTAATATTATTATTAACATTATTAATATTAATTAATAACATTATTATTTAGCATAATTTGAGCAATTAAATTTTTTTATCTCAAACAATTTCTTAAAACAAACCCTAGATTTTCATCAAAACTAATAACTTGTTATCAACAGTTTTATGATATTCAAATGTTTGAATTGATACTAACTCGGTATGTTGGACAGTCTCCTCAAATATTTGTTTAAAACATCGTATTCGAAAACTGTTTGAAATGTAGAGGCATGTTTCATTAAGCCAAATACAATTTTTGTATTTTTATACAACTTTTGCAACAATTTTTTCATTTTGTACAATTTTTGTATTTATATATTTTAGGAAATTGAAGTTAAAGTAGTTTATTTTTAAAAGAAATTAATTTGTGAAAGATCAATTATTTCATTTATTTATTTATTTATTCAAGAAGTGAAAAATGATGACGAATATGTACATACGTAGTGTGGTCGTTAGGATTTCCCGCGCAGCTGTGTAAGAATATTTTTACAATAATTTTATTAATTATAATTAACAATAATTATAATTAAAAATAATTATTAATTGTTAATATTAATATAATTGTTCATTAATAGGATAATTACAATTTCAAAATCAGTAAAAACTGCGAATAGGGACGTCAAAACTTTGCCGCAAAAAATGCAGGACGAAGCAGGAAGTTTGAAATCTTGCATTTTAGCACAAATTCTTTTTTTTTTATTTATTAAGAAATGAATTTTTCTAAATTAAAAAGTTCTTATTGGCAGATTTCGGAAGTATCCCAGGCATGCTTTTGCTAGAGTTTCATACGTCAGTTATTTAGCACTGTCCGGAGTGAACAAATGTCCGTATACACAGTTTTCCCTAAATCAAAATGTCCTTAAAGGCAGTTTTTACTGAATTTATATATAATTAATTTTTATCTTATAAAAGTTACTTGTGAAGGCCACAGGATTTTGTGCTGTGGCTGAATACAAAAATTGAATTGAAAAATAATGTTAAACAGAACTGTTTTAGATAATTTAAAATTGTTGTAATTGCTAATTAATTGTATATTTATAATTTAAACAAATCAATAATAATAATATATGATTGCTTATGGGATAAAAATTACTTGTGGTGTCCTGAGGATTTTGTGGTGCGACTGAGTGAATAATTTAAAAGTAATATTAATAATTATAACGTGATTGTTTTAAATAATTTTATATATTTTTATAATTTTTTAATTAATTGTATATTTCTGATTGTCAAAAATCATTAATAATATAAAATTATTTGTGGGATAAAAATTATTTATGGTGGCCACAGGATTTGTGATGCGACTGAATGAATAATTTTCAAATAATATTAATAATTACAATATAATTATATCATAATTGTTTTAAGTAATTTTATTATTTTGTATAAGTTTTATTTTCATTTGCCCTATCAAAATAATAATTTTTAATAGGCAATTTCATAAAATGAAAACAAAACAACAATAAAATAAAATATTTTTCAATGAATTAATGTAATATTGCATAAAAATGTGACAATTTCAAAAACTAGTCAACAAACCAGTAACGACGATCGACATGAGTTGTGATTCTGTTGTGACAGTCATTGTTATTATTATTATTATTATTATTATTATTAAAGTTACCAATTATGATTATTATTGTTATTATTATTATTATTGATACATACGAATTAATTGATATTGTTATTATTATTATTATTATTAATGTTATCNATTCGCATTCATTCGCATTAATGCTGCTTATTCGTCATTAAAAGCATCATTCCATCTCATGCAGTGCGTGGCTTCAGTGCTTGAACTCGTAAAGAGATGAGGATTCCTCTCGAGCTAATCAATGCTCTCTTTATTAATATGATGATGATGATGATGATGATGATGATGATGATGATGATGATGATGATGATGATGATGATGATGACGACGACGACGACGACGAGACGATGACGATGATGATGCTGCTGCTGCTGCTGCTGATGATGATGATGATGATGATGATGATGATGATGACGACGACGATGACGATGACGATGATGACGATGATTGTGATGATTATGATGATTATGATGAAAATAGACCATTTATTCTGCCACATTTCCTGACCACACGTTGATTGTCGTGCAGGTTTAGGGTCGCCCGAGAGACCGACCAATCCCCCTCCCATAAAACCAGTTGAAAATTACCAGCTTTTCTAACTACAGGGAATTCGGTTGCCATGAATTGTATTTGTATTTCATGCCGTAAATTATTTTATTTGGTTTGATTTTATTTTTCTACAAATGTCAAATAATACGTCTGTCTGAAAATGTGTGGAACACAAAATTTCATCCAAAACCTCCAACAGTTTTAAAACAAAGTTTTCATGATGTTTTACGGTTTCAAACTCTGAAATACTTCGAAATTTCAAAAGAGCGGAAAATTCCAATGTTAATATTTCTTATAAAATTCTTTTAATTTGAGAGCTGAAAAAGAAATTTAAAGTAAATTAAACATTAATTTGAACTTGAAAATGAAAAACTTTTCCGTCATATTTCTTCGAGATCGTCCAACTATTGTCGAAATGTGATTCTAAAATGATTGAAAAATTTATCTCAAAAATGAAAAAATAGATGAAACAGAATTCCAATGAAAAACATCAACGAACCGACAAAAAATAAACCCTTTAAAATGAAAAACGAAAAAACCAAGTTTTTAAAATCCACAGAATGTGAATAAGGGTTGCTTTCTGCAGGCGGCGGTAATGGCGACAGTCGTAATGTGTCGTGTTCGAATCCCAGCCTGCACTGCCACAAGCGCCCTTGGGAAGGAGCGCTATATAAATGGTTAACAAAAAGCGCCTCTGAAGCTATGCGTATTGCGCTACATAAAGATGTAAATGGTGACAATTACACTTAAAATGCTACAAAATGTCCTCAGACGTCTGCCTCCAAGTCACGTGCCTATTCTGACGGCGTTGATAAGGGACCTGAGAATGAGGAGAAGCTTTCAACTCGGATTTTGTTTGAAAGTTGCTGCCGGAAAATAAATACGATTCAGGATTTTCTAGGTTTTATTTTTCAATCTTCTCGGTTTTAACTTGTATAAATTGGTTTTAACTTGTACGTTTCAATATATTTCATTTGTTGAAATGAAAACTGTTGAGAAAATGATTTTCAACTTAATACTGCAATAATGGAGGATGTTTTTTTTCTTCTTCTTCTTAAAAAAAAAAGTAGTACAACTTAATGTAGAAATTCCAGTTGAAACAATTTAATAAATAAAATATTTATTTAAACAGAAATTACAATTTAGGCGAATATTCAATTTATTAAAATAATTATTCTTTACGACTTTCTTTAATAATATTAATCTCATTCCTCGCATGATCAGGATTCCGTGCAGTAATTAAAAATCAGTACAATAATTATGATTCAGTACAATAATTATGATTCAGTACAATAATTATGATTCAGTACAATAATTATGATTCAGAAAATAATTATGATTCAGAAAATAATTATGATTCAGAAAATAATTATGATTCAGAAAATAATTATGATTCTTTATAATAATTATGATTCGGTGAATAATTATGATTCAGAAAATAATTATGATTCTTTATAATAATTATGATTCAGTGAATAATTATGATTCGGTGAATAATTATGATTCAACATCATAATTTTCGACGACGTGCCTAGAATGAATCTTTAGAGATTATTTCCTGAGCGTCAAAAGGCCGCCAAAAAGTTCCCGCTTAATGACACGTCTTGGTTTCCATCAAACGTGGCTTTATTAAATCGCATATAAATTTAATTCGAAATAAAAATAATAAGACTCTGTTGTTGTTTGTTGTTGTTGTTGTTGCTGTTGTCTGAGTTGCTAAATGTGCGAGAATCTCATTAATATTTATGACATAATGTAATAACACATTTCATCCACTTGGTCGCCATGAAAATTCAAACTAACTTAAATTGCGTGAATATATTTTTATATTTATTTATTTATTTATTTATTTGATTAAAATCCGTTGCACGACTAAGATGATTTGGATTGTATTTTTATATTTTAATTAGACACCAAGTTAAAAAAATATTTATGATTAAAAATTATTTAATCATTAAAATAAATTTAAAAATTATTTTTTCTGAAAAATTCCTTACCGGTTGATGTCTGAGCTATAAAAATAATACGGGAAAATGATAAATATTTAATTTCAATATTAACAATAACATTGATAATAATAATAATAATAATAATAATAATAATAAATTACATAATTAATATAATGTATTTAATAATAATAATAATAATAATAATAATAATAATAATAAATTACATAATTAATATAATGTATTTAATAACAATAATAACAATAATAATAGTGATGGTAACAATGATATAAATAATAATAATAATAATATTTATTTATCGAACAAAGTTAAAATATTAACTGCAATTAAAGGAATAATACATTTCCATTTTTAAAAAATAACTTTTGAAAAGAAGCACAATTAAACCAACTTCCTGTCGGCCTGGTAGGTTGAGCTACGTGGTCAAATGGTGTTTTATGTTTTTGTTTAAAACAAAAAATCGTGAATAATTTATGTTTTGTTATGTTATGAAAACAATTATTTCGAAATTATAACATCAATCCAGCTTGGCAGAATGTTTAGCATTCCTTCACACGGCGGTAATGGCAACAGTCGTAATGCGTCGTGTTCGAAACCCAGCCTGCACTGCCGTAAGAGCGCTTGGGAAGGAGCGCTATATAAATGGTTAACAAAAAAGCACCTCCGACGCTATGCATGTGGCGCTACATAAATGGAGTACATTTACATGTTATCGACTAAGATAGGTTGCAATCTCAACGACTTCGAGCTGAAAAATAAATAAAAATTCCAAAAGAATGATTTACTTGTTGAGGCTGTCGTTTGCACTGTTGGTGGATTATTATTTATTAATATTTATTCTTAATATAATAATAAATTTTATAGTAATAATAGCAATAATAATAAAAATGGAATGTTGAGAAAAGACTTCGCGAAAGGAATGGAGTTGATACCAGGACGTCCAAAATTCCATAATTATCATGATAATGATAATAATAAAAAATAATAATAACGACAATAATAATAATTATAATTATAATTACAATTATAATTATGGTAGTGATAATTATGATAATACAGATTATGATGATGATGATGATGATATTATTAATAATAATAAACATTTTAAAATTTCTTTGAAATTCACCTGGTGGAGGAGCTGCATAAAAATGACATATCAAATGAAATATTAAACTATTTGTTTGTAGGTTATGTTAATTCGATAATTAATTGAATATGTTAATTAGTTAATTAATTAATCATGTTAATTCGTTAATTAATTGCTAGTTGATTATGTTAATTAATTACTGAGTGATTGTGTTAATTAATTACTAGTTAAATATGCTAATTAATTACATGGATTAGTCATGTGATAGTTACATAACATTTTTAATTTATAATAATTACACTTGCAATAATATTTATAATTGTTTGATTAACCACAATTTTGCGATAATTAAGCAAAAAATTTTTTATTGATGAATAAATTGTCAGATGCGATGACATTGCATGTACTGTTGTACTGCAAGTACTGATTGATTTCTAAATCGATCCAGTGACATTGTCTATTGTTAGAGAAAAATTATTAAAATAAACATTTTCAAGCAATATATTTATACAAATAATAACAATTATAATTAAATAATAATAACTATAATTATTATCATTATTATTATTTATAAAAAATAATTATAACAATAATTTTTTTATTATTACAAATATTACTTACGCGGTACAGCGCTCCATGCAGTACTGCTCAGATCCACATTGCAGTACAAAGTTGAATCACCTGATTTTACGGTATTGTTAGGAATGCAATATCCGTTTATAAAACAGGTGATGTTGTCCAGTTGCTGTCATTATCAATAACACTGACATTGAAATATTAAAACACAATAATCAATTTAATTAATATTAATCAATAAATAATAATTAGGTATTATTAATAAATAAGAAATATTTAATTTTATTAATAAATTAATAACATTTAATTATTATAAATAAATAAATAATATGTAATTATTATTAACGAATAAATAATATTTAATTATTGTTAATAAATTAATAACATTTAATTACGTATTGAAAATTAATACCGTAATAACACTATTGCTATTGTTGTTGTTGTTGTTGTTGTTGTTGTTGTTGTTGTTCTCAAAGTTTATTCTGCTT
>MPNW01001187.1:7250-23966 GCA_011800805.1 Hirudo medicinalis
ATGATTATATTTAATTAGCTCAATAATTAGATCAAATTTTTCAAATATTAAGTAATGATTTACGCTGTTGGAAAAAAATGAATTTGTAGAAGTAATGCACAGAAATAAAAACGGTATTAAAGTTAAATTAATGCATTAATGCGGCAGATAATAAAATGTTTAATTTCAGTATTTTTAGCTAAAACTTTACTTTAAGAATCCAATCCATTGTTTAATGCTTTGTGTAGAGGCCAAATATTGAAAGATTTGTTAAAGTTTATTAGTCACCAAAAACAATTTTCGGAACAAAGACATCGGAATTTCAAGATGGATCAGAAAGATGTCTTCGATTTCAAACATTTAAAATGGAGGAAATGAAAATGGCAATCATGCAGATGATCGTTGGAAGTATGAGTCTAATGTAGGGGCAGTTTGAAGCTCCGTCGATGGAATCACCATCTCCATCAACATTAACACATGCAACACCGTTATCAGCATCAAAATAGATATCATTATCAGCATCAAAATAGACATCATTATCAACATCAGCGTACTTATCATTACCAACAGTAACATGGACCTTTTTTGTCCGGCTGTTCTCATCATCATTTCTCAGATGATTTGCATCATTCTCAGACCATTGTCTACTCAGACAGACACTAAAGACTCGTTTACAGTTCAGTGACTTGCCCTGATAATAGTGCGCCCGATTACTTGGCAATCCGCGTTGCATGAATTTCCATTCATGGTCCAAGGCCTTTTCCAAAAATCTAAAGTACTTGAGAGAATTCCTAAGCTGGCATTCCTTTAGTAGCGACATTGACGATTTAGGGAAGCGCTTTCTTTTGATCCTCAATATCTTTTCGGCATCAATTGTGGTGCTTGAATCAACAATTCCTAGGCTGTCCCTTGGGGACTGAGACTTCTGATTCAGCTGCCCAAGGAATGCACTTCTTTCTCTTGAGATTCTGCAATATAGATTCTCTCGCTGTGTCTTTGGTGCAGTTACCATGGCATGTCCTTCTGGGGCCATAGGGTTAGGGCGTTTTTTGTTCAATATTTTTTGCTTGGTGACTCTTATGGTATTTTGAAGGTTCATCACTGCTTCGCAATAGTCCTCCCATTTACTTACATAAGGCAAGTTACTGGTGGATCTTCGATACATCTCCCCAATTTTTATTTTATCTTTAAAAAAGTATTATTGAATTAATATTAATTATAATATTAATACTTTATTCCAGTTTCATTCAATTTGAATGAGTATGATAAGTCACACGGTGACTTTGAAAGATGATGAATCTTATATTGTAATAAAATAATAACTTTTGGTAAAAAAATTTATTACATTAAAAGACCCATTTTATTATTTCTTAAAATTTAATTTTTTATTATCCGATTTACTTTGTTGATATTCTTAAAATTGCAAATTTTATTTTTTTTTATCATTCCATAAATACTTCAATAATTTAAAAATTAATTGTAAATATTTATCATATCGCAAGTATTTATAATTGTTTAAGACAATATCGTTAAGATAATTGTTGGACCATTAAGAATGATTTCAATTTTTCACTTAAAGGACCAAAGATACCATTTTATGTCTTGGAATTATGGACTCTGACAAACCGAGAGATAATATTGCTCAAATGGAAGGAACAGGAGAGACCTTCGAAGAGAAGGCAGAGTGGGTGCTGCAATCGCTAAACGAGATTGATGAATTTATTGATTTAAATGTTGAATTACTTGAAGAATAATTTGATCAATTTAATCAAACTTCCGTTATTTTGACTACCCTCCTGCATGACTTAACAGATCCAAGACTTAACAGATCTTTCAAAAATTGGTGAAATTTTGTATCCGAACGAGGATGTAACTGTTAAAAACATGCCGATGACATCTGCAGGAGAAATACCTCATCTGGATGTCTCATAAACCTTTTATATAAATCTTTTTACGGCTGAGAAATTGGAGATTCGTAGACCATAAAGTATTTCTTCAATTGATGGAACATTTACCTGACAGTTTATTCGTATCAGAAAATACTTGGAGAGCTATAAAAATTTCATAATTGACACTTTGCAAAAAAACAAAATTTACTCGCAATGACTTCAGGTAAATGGTTCGCGGGATTAACTCGGCTAGAAAAAGTGAAGAACATTCCTGAACCATCCAAAGATCCTGATAAAAAAAAGATTAGCATCCTGGTTAAGCAGTCAAAGTGCTGTATTTTATAAACGGTCGTCCTTTTAAAGATCATAATGGTTGGTGTTATCAAGTGATAAATGGCTTTTTTTTTATTGAACCATTTATTGAAATACAAACTACAAGTACAAATGAGATCACAAAAGGAAAGGATCGTCCCAAGGGAAAAACTTCTTATAACGGACGTCTTACAGCCAAGTGTGAGCATTTTAGTGCCTTCCAATCAATGAAACTACAAAAAAAAAACATTCACTGGTAATATTCTGTAACGAATTATGATATGAAATACGAGTTAACAATAAAACAGTTTAAAGCTTTCTTGAAAGCAAATAAGTTTGGATGGCCGACATGGAATGTTAGCGTAGATCTTGTTGCCCATGCAGACATAGGACGAGAATCAATAGCAGATTTAACAAAATAATAAACTAATCTATAATTATACGGCGGCCGAACAGTATGTGAGTGCAAAGAGGAAAACAGAAACAAATTTTTTTGGAAACAAACTATCAGATGTATGATGCTCTGGTTTACACATAAAATGGCAAAATGGAAATTATGTCTTCGATTGCCCAGATAAATTTTCGATGATTGTATTACTAAGATATTTTCCAGTATTATCCTGCAGACAATTCCCATTCTTTTGATATGATTTAGTTGACTATTTGACTCTTTCCAAAACATACTGTCTTGAATATTTCCTGAGTAATGCAGAAAAATATAGAATAAAGTTTCTTTGGAAGACCGCTAAATCTCTCTACTCATTCTCATTTGAAAGACTTCAAATTAGGGAGGATTTTCAGCAGAACATGTTCGTAAATCATTAAATTTAAAAGTGAGCAACTCTACGGTGTTCAGATGTAGGAGAAATAACCAAATATAGAAGCATTAACGTCGGAAAAACCTTCCATCACTCAAGAAAGCATAGCCTGGAATGGGCAAAACATAGGGTCGATTTTGGGGAAAAATAGAGGTTAGTAAATCTTTTACACGAAAATCAATTTAACCCTGATGATCTTGCCTAATGGGTATCAGTATTACTGGCATGATTTAAGAAAGGAGCAAAAAGTCTCTTGCAACAGAAAATTTGGAGACTGTTCCTTGATGGTGTGGGGAGGATTTTCAGCATTAGCTCAGACAGAATTAGCTTTTCTGAATCGAAAACGGGCTTCCAAAGATCATATGAAGATCATCTCCACTTTTCTGATTCCTTTGCTAAGCGTCATCACAAAATAACTTTATCCAGCAGGGCAATGCTCCAATCACAACTCAAAGGAGATGATGGCATTTTTCCAGAAATGAAAAGTGAGTCATGGAATGGCCAGCGTGTTCTATGCACTGTAAATCTTAAATCTTGTAGATCTTGGGGACTCTGGCAGGTGCTTACCTCCCCTTGAGTTCACTCAGTTAACAAAAATCAATGCATTTCTCGTGGATCTTTACTAGGCATGTTCTCGCCTTGGAAATTCGATTAATGCTTATAAATATACTCCAAAAGGCAAAACAACTTATATTGTTTATCCTGAAGCACTTCAATGGTGTACTTTTTTACTACAACCAACTATATTTCTCAGTACTTTTGGAAAAACCAAGTTGCAATACATGTATGTTTAAATTGCTGTGTAACCCCTGGCAACATCGGGAACCATAAGCCAGTATAAATAAAAATATAAGAATTTTTAAAATATTACATTTATTTATTAACATTATCACAAAATTTCAAACCATTTCCTCTGTTTTCTCAAAAAAAATTGGCATTATTAAAATGCAAATATGCAAGAATAAGTTTATGACCTTAAAACATAATGCCTAACAATAGAACTTGCTCAGTCGTCCAAGCTAAGCCTTCTCATCATTCTACAAATCGTCAGAATATCCTGTGGACATTTCTCTGCCTCTTTGTCCAAGCAGATTCTTAGAAGGTCACTCCGGTCTAGCTCGAGGTTTTCAGAAATACGGTAGATTGTCTGACACCCTGTTCTCTGGCAGAAATTAATCCATTCATTTTCTAAAGCGAAGGCCATGGATTCCAGGTATCTCTTGGTGTTTTGCAGTTGGCAGATTCTGAGCAGATTTAAAGACCGCTTTCGGTTCTTAGCATTCCTTGAAGATGTTTCGATTTTGGTTTTGACAGGCGATCCGGTGGATGTCACAGGCAAATTTCTTTGTGTTTCAGTGCTTTGGTCTAACAGTTCATGATTTGAATGTGGAGTTACTACTTGGAAAGTCTCATTCGTAAGAGATGGATAAACTGACGATGCTAAAGACTTGGTTCCAGTTTTGCTGTTCATTAATTTCCGTTGCATTTGGACTTGAAAGGTAATTCTCTCTTTTAGGATTTTTACAGCTAAATCTTTGCGTGGTTTTGAAACCATGTTGGTAGTTTTCTGGGTTTTGCGACTTAACTTATTAGAAGTTATGTTGTACATTAAGGTGACATTACGTTTTGCTTCAATGTAGCAATGCAACAGTAAAACATTTACGTCCATGTGTATAACTTCCTGGAATGGTTTCTAATGTAAGTAATAATATATATATTATATTATATTATATCTATTATATATTATTAGATATATGTTTTGAGTTTCAATTCAAAATTTTAATTTAAATGTTGATTTTTTTAATCGTTAATTATTAAAACTTCATGAACACGAAAGATTACTAATATTAATATTTGATTTAATAATTAAGTTTTTACTCAATCTTTTTTACATTAATTGCGTTTATTTTTTATGATCTAATTTTTTTTTAAATAAAATTAATACGTTGTAAAAAATGTTGAAATGTTGAAGGTGCTTCTGCGCTTGTACAAAATTTAGACAACAAATTATTGTTTCAACCTTGCTTCAACTTTGACAAATGCCCGGAAGCACAAAAATGCCATTTTACCTGCGATCTGGAGATTTTATCTGGTGCAATGTTACTTATGGATATATACAAATGTATATAACTGTATATGTATATATATATCATATATATAATTCACTATATATATATATATATATATATATATATATTTACATTCATATATATATATATATATATATGAATTAGGAATCGCACTTTAGATGCATTCGTATTGTTGTTTAGCATCGCCCCCACATCAGTCAAGAANCAGGATTATTGCGTAAGCGTGGTATTTACAGTTAATACCACTCAGTTGATAACTGAATATTTGCTGGAACATCCCAACAATAAACTCGGCATAAATTAAGCCCCGTCGTTTATTACAATATATATATGAATTAGGAATCGCACTTTAGATGCATTCGTATTGTTGTTTAGCATCGCCCCCACATCAGTCAAGAAAGTTTCGTGTCCTTATTATAAATCTTAAATTTTAAAGACTATGTTAGCTTTGCAGGATTAAAATTTGCAGAAAGGTTTACTGAGTATAATATCAGCAATTCGTTAATTAATACATTCAATTTAAATAAATCAATCAATGCATTTAATACTTCAACCTGAAATTCTTAAAACGTCCAAAAGAAATGTTTCAAAATCGTAAAGTCTTTTCAAATTGTTCAAAAGATATTTAAAGATTGGCCATTCAAAGAGGTATTAGAACAGATATATGGAAACAGATATGACATTAATGATACAGTACTCATTTGTCACCCACACTTAAATCCAACAAGCTTTAGACTTTATGTCACTGTAGCGTAATTGTTGGTAGTATTAATGACAAAAAATAATTAATAATAATAATTATTTAACTATTAACAACAATAACAACGTATTTTTTATTTAAGTAATGATTATTTATCATTAAATCTAACTTAGACTCTCAAATCGTGGTCCAAAACCTCATCCTTATTGAAGTATGCCCTGAAAATGACATTGTGAGGCAAATCGATGCAGCAGTTGTATTCTTGTTCTGATTCGAAATGTTACGCTCGATTTCACTCCATTTTTTTGTCAAGGGCTTTGTCAAGGTCTTCTAAGTACATTTTTGTGTTTGTCAGCTGGCATTTTCTTAACAGTGAAAGTCCTCGTTTGTTGTGGAACCTTTGCTTTTGTCTTCGTTTGACCGATTCGTGCAATTGTTTATGAAACCATTCTGGAAAAGGCCGCGATTTCGTTGGAGTCGTGAAAATGAAGTGGGGAAAATTATCCCGAACATTCATCTTAAGAGATGGATCTTCAGCTCTTTGTTTCATCATCAAGAGAAGTTCAAAGTTGTCTTCTTGCTGGCGACTTAATTTTTAAGTAATTTCAATATCCCTCACATTCTCCTGACTAGGGAACTACATTCATTTCATGTCCTACATTACATTGGAACAAGAATTTCAAATGAAAGAAACATTTATTATAAATAAATTATTTTCATATTAAAATGGCAGTTCAAATCTAAGTCCCCGAGAAATATTAAACTACTGTGTCTTCACAACAATATTCATTTAAGTTCTGATCGCGCAGACACATTCTGAGTATATCTTTGCCAGACATTTCAATATTGCCGGAGAAGCAGTACATGGTCTCACTTGGCGAGTCACGCTTTTTCCACTCAGCTTCCAGAGACTTCTTAGCGAACTTCAAATAGGCTCTGGTGTTCTTAATTTGGCAATGTGCCAACAAAGAAGGTTCACGTTTGTTACCAAATTTCGCCTTCAGCCTCATTTTGACCGTTTCATGGAGCTCTTCCTCATCCCATTCGGGCTGCTTTGCTGGAGTGCGAATTCTCGGATCCTTGGTCAATGCTTTCCTCTGGAGTGTTTTGATTATTACATATTCGACTACATTTCTCATGTGCGGGTTTTTCGCTGATTCTTTGTACAGCTTCTGAAGTTGAAAATGAAGTCTTTCCCTCTGTATTTTGATGTCGACTAAATTTGACGGAGAAAGAGGAGAAGCAGAGCTAGCAGGGGTAATAGACAAGACTGGGTAGGAATTACCATCTGAGGAAAGATACTCAACTGAGTAGGGGTGACCTTTTGGGGGATAATTCATGATCTTGTAGGAATTATCATTTAAGGAAAGATACTCAAATGAGTAAGAAAGAGCTTTTGGGAGACAATTCGTAGTGTGGTGGGAGTTATCATTTGTGGGATACTTCATAGCAGGGGGAGTTTGCCTGTTTGGAACATAATCTTCAAATGACCAAGATTTCTTCTTTGGTGAAGCAGTGGATCCCGTGTTAGAAAGGTTTTTTATTTTGCTCGAGGTCATGGCGTTCAGCTCATCTATAATATCCATCGCAGCCATGTAGTCTATAAATGAACAAAAAGCCATTTATTATTGGCTTGGTCTTTAAGGACAATGTAGTGACAAGGTTGTGTTTAAAATAAGAAGAAATCTTTTACTGCTCGTTAGTTGCTTGTTGTCAATATCAAGCTAAAAATATTTTATTGTCGTGCTAATATGAAAAGATGCTAAATATAATAATCTATATTTTAATTTAATTTTTAAAATATTTTCTAAATTTTGTCTAATTTCTAAAAATAATTATGATTGGTTTTATGATTATATTTAATAATGCATACGTGACATAATATTTTGCATTTGATGAATTATTTTAAATATTTTTAATTTTAATGATCGGAACTAAATTTTTTTCGTCGTTAGCTAATTCTACGTGGATTTTTTTTTTACTTTCGATTTTTTAAATGATTTTAATTTTTGAATTAATTGATTTTAAATTAATTAATCCAAAGACAGCATGCAAACTGAAGTAATAAGTTATAAAAAGTTAGTGTTAGTTTCTCTTCGACCTTGAAGCGTTATATTAAGTAATAAAGTCCCCTTAGCAACTCCGCTTCCCCCACAAGTGCATTTGTGTCAGAAACGGATAAAATTATTAAAACTCCAAAAATATCATTTTATAGATCCCTTTGCGCAGTTCTAGGCAAGATTTCGCTAATGACATTGTTGAGGTTTTCGTGGTCTCTAAATTGCAAAATGGTTTTCTCTTGGTTGTACATCTGTCCACAAGCTACACGTTTATCCCAGAAGTGATGATATTAGGATGATTGAATGAATAGAATGATCGCTGCAACCCAAGAGTGACAGATAACAGATGGAATCTATGCCATTACTTGATGTTATCCAACATGTTTGGAGCCTTACTAGCTCTTCTTCTGATGGCTACATTTTTTGCACCAGGAACTTGTTATACATCGAACCCAATAGTTTGGTTTATAATTCTGAGTTGAGAGATTATGAATTATGAATTATAACTTATGAATTATGAATTACAACTTATGAATTATGCGAATTATTTTATTTTACCGCAAAGTTTCATATTTTCTTTTAAAATATTTTTTGTGGTTTCGACTCAGGTGATGCTTATTAATGATTTTCATGTTGTGAGGTGGTATCGATTGGAAAGTGCGTTTGTTGAACTCTACGTGACCTCGAAACATCAGGTTACGCTTCAAACAGGGCCGCATTAACCCAGGCGGTAGACCCGGTACAGTCTGGTTGGTGGAGGTCAATAGGAAAACTTCTACCCCCCTGACAAGCAAACAAAGGTTGCTCTGGTTAGTGGAAGACCCTAATTGGTGGAGGACAGGTGGCACAAAGAGCCGAAGACAAAAAGTAATACATTTTTTATCATTTTATTCCTTCAATGATTTCTTTGCCATCATTCAAAACTCTGAAACAATCCTGATGGCATCTTCATCGACCTTCATGAGATTGTGAAAAAGGGAAGATCTGAAAAAAAATGCTAGGATATAATTATTCAAAAATTGTTGCAATTTTACTTGAAGTAGCAACATTAATTACATTGATTAACATTTGAGTAATGGCAAATGTAATTTAATTGTGAAAATGTAAACTAATTAGTTTTAAATCAATTTTAATTATTCTGCTCCGACTCACCGCAAGAGTTTAAGTAACAGTACAATAGAAAGTAGCAATCTTCGTCCTAAAAATATTCATTCGTTCAACTTTTCGATGATTTTATCATTCATTTAGTGATGTCGTAGTAATTAATTATCATAATATATTCATAAGGTCCATTTGAATATTACCTCATCGCAGTAATCACCCAAAGTTTGTCCGAAAGCTTATTTTAAATAAATGATTTTCTTAAAGCAAGTCTATTTAGCGCAAAAAATAACAATCACGAAATACGAAAACAATTGCATCAACCCAGGAGGCAAACAAAGAGGATTGCAAGCAGACAAACACACACAGTTTTCATCTCTGGAGATGTCTGAGCACAAGTGACATGGAGGATCCCTTTTTATTTCTCTAGGCCTCTAGGCGAAGGCACACTCGCCTGAGAAATTTAACATCGATCCCCATCGATTCAGGAACTCAGGAAAATTTAATTCGAATTTTCGATATTGAATTATTTTTTATAAATGCAATGGTGTTGTTGTAGTCAAAATGAGTCATAACATTGTGATGATAAAAGGCATTTGCCAGTGTTAAAATTATTTTACAACGTGAAGTGACATTTGGATGGTTCCCTAACATCCCTAACACATCCCTTCCTAACTGGAACTTGAAACTAGCGATGAATTGCCTGGTCGTTCGATCGACGACTGATTATATTATTATATTATTATAATATTATTAGGCGAAATTATGATAAATGAAATAACTGTTTTATTCACGGAACGTTAAATTGATAAAGTATTAGAATTGTAATCAAATTAACCAAAAATGAAAATTCAAGATCGTTGTCATTGTTAAATAACAATAAAACTATTACCATTAGTTTTATTTTTATTGTTGTTTTGGATTACTTTTCCTCTCGCCAACGTGGTGATTCACCCAAGGCTGTGAGCACTGGTCATTGTTTAAATGTTGCTTTTTAGTTTCCAATTTTGAATTAGCAACGTTTACTTCTTCCTTTTGAGACTAATAGTATTTATTAATAATTATTAATAATTGTTTTAATAAGTTTAATGTTATTATTGACATAACCACACTTAATTTGTCAAGTTATTAAACTGTTTGCGCATAATTCTGATAATTTTTACTCTAAATGACCATTCAATGAAGAGGACATAATAAGAAATAATAAGCACTAAAGTTCAAATCTTTATCGGCAGATCAGCTCCAAAAAAACTCTTCTTCTTTTGTCATTTCTGAGGTCTGACTTCATCTAAACATTATGAAGATTTTCAAGCATGACTTCGGGATTCATTGATTTATGTTAAGCCACATCGCTTTACTCGAGTTGTATTATCCAAACATATTCTGAGTATATCTTCGCCAGACAATTGGATACGGTCAGAAAAGTGGTGTGTGCTGTTGCTTACAGTGCCATTAGATTCTTTCTTCAAAGACTTCATAAGGAAATTTAAATAAGCCTTGGTGTTCTTAAGTTGGCACTTTCTCAACAACGAAAATGTATGTGCCTTGCTAAATTTCGATTTTGGACACATTTTGACAGTCTTATGCAGCCTTTCTTCCGATTTTGGCTTTATTGCTGGCTTGCCTACATCAGATTTTTTTACTTTCTTCTTGACATTGCTCTTTTCCGAGCGAGAAGGAGAAAGAAGTGTTGTTGGAGAAGGATGTTTGCTTTGAAATGGCTGCACATTTAGGGTTGGATTCTTATTGGAAGATGAATGTTTAGTTGGAGATAAATTCCTGCTTGGAGACAATTGTCTTCTTGGGGAAGAAGTGGCGCAATGCTTAGCATTTTTAACAGTTTTTAGTTTGTCCGAAGTCACTTTCCTCAGTGCTTTAACTATATCCAAAGCCTTGTTGTAGTCGTCGATTGTGTATGAAGTCATTTCGATGTCTATTGTTTCTGACAAACTGGTATTGAGAGTGTTGACCTTGGAAGTACAAATATTGATAATCACGATAATCTTGGGGGAAAAAACAATATTAATATTGTAATGTATACAATATATAATTATTATTCGGTGTATAATATACAATTATTAAATTGTAATACTTTCACTCTCTTTTTGGACTTTCTACAAAAGATTCTGGATATTGTATTTTTAATTGCGATTTAATCTTTAAATTTTAATTAATTTGTAATTAATTTTTCATTTTTTTTAATAATGAATGATTTGTTTAAACTAATATGTTGGCAAATCCAAAATCATTTTTACTCTGTGTTTTGGTCTTTCTACAAACCCGCTTTTCAAGATACAGCTTAACGATTCTCTAACTTTCTTCTTCCGTTATTATGCAACCTCATAATTTCTTATATATATTTATTATTAAATTATTCATTGAATAATAATTCCTACTATAATAAGTGAATCATCTCAGCTCTCCTAGGTCAATGATGACAAAGAGGAAGATTCCTCGCCTGCTCACCGAATTTTGTATTCTGATTACTTGTTTAAATAACTGCTTTAATAAGTGAACACTGAAATGGTAAAAGCTAAAATTAATTTTTTAAATAAGATTTTTCGTCGACAGTTCCGATTCAATAACTTCTTGCTTCAAGAACGAGGGTTCACGCTTAATGTAGCCGTTTTTCTTCTTTTGTATCTTTTCGGCAGACTTAAGCAGCTCTTCTTTAGGCTTCCTTTCTGACTCTTCGGCTTTCCTCTTGAGAGAATTGGATTTCGAATTTGTTTCTTTGTTAATTTCAATTTCCAAATTAATTTTAATTTTCCAAATTAATTTTAATTTTCCAAATTAATTTCGTTGTTCTTTTCCTTGGCTTCAGTTCCTACATTTTTTTGGCGCGTCTTCTTCAATAGGAATTCATGGTTAAATCATTTGACTATTCTGGCAACATTATTTCTTAGCCGAGCAAGAAAGAGAAAGGTTCGTACTTTGAGATGACTGCTTACTTAGGGAAGATTTGTTCTTAGGTGAAGTAACACAACCACAACGAATCACACTCATTATCTTGTCCGAAGTCATTCTTTAAATTTTGAGTCGATGAAAAACTATTTGATAATCAAGATGTCTTGATTATACCAAAATCAAAACAATCCAAAATATATCTACAAAATTATTAAATACCCTTTATTGTTTTAATAGTTCTACAAAAATAAGCGACATTAACTGTGGCTCATTCCAAAACACAATCTTTCAAGCATTTGAGTTCTTCCAAAATCTTCCGGCGACATCAGCATCTCCTCAGTCGTGCCAGCGTCTTGGCAATGTAGTTGCAAATGTTGTCGTGCACCTCGCTCGGGAAAATGCATATCTCGTCCTCCAGTGAAACCACTGCCTTGTAGTTGGTCTTGTCAAAGAGGCAGCTGGAGAGGTTGGAACTCTCTTTCTGGTCGTCAAAGGTTATCTCTGCGACTTTCTTCTCCTGCTTGTTGTAATAATACATCAGTAAACAGTTTGAACGGTCATAATTTGTGATAATTATGTAATAATTATGATAACAAAATACTAATGATAATAAAAGATTGGATCATAATTAGTTTTTGACGCTAATCGTAAGCCACCAGACAAATTAACTGTTGTTATTATTGCTAACATTTTAGAATATGAATGTAAAATAATGTTACACATATACAAACAAAAAATGTAAACAAATTCTAAGTCGCTCGTTTTCATATTAAATCGATAAAATATTTTCTACTCATGATGCCAGAATAAATACATAAAATGACTAAGATGACGACATCGGTAATAGTGATGACGAATAATGATTGAATGGTCAATTTTAATCCATATATTACTTAATTACTGAACATTAATTAGAACATCGAATTCTAATTAGGCAACTAATTAACTAATTAAACAGTCAGTTAACTAATTAGACAGTCAATTAACTAATTAGACAGTCAATTAACTAATTAAACAGTCGATTAACTAATTAAACAGTCGATTAACTAATTAAACAGTCGATTAACTAATTAAACAGTCGATTAACTAATTAAACAGTCGATTAACTGATTAAACAGTCGATTAACTAATTAGACAGTCAATTAACTAATTAAACAGTCGATTAACTAATTAAACACTCGATTAACTAATTAAACAGTCGATTAACTAATTAAACAGTCGATTAACTAATTAAACAGTCGATTAACTAATTAAACAGTCACTTAACTAATTAGACAGTTAATTAAGCAATTAGGCAATTAATTAACTAATTAGACAGCCGGTTAACTAAGTGGATAAGTAATTGACTAATTAGATAATTAATTGACTAATTAGATAATTAATTAAGTAATTAGATAGTTAATTAACATATCGTACTTAATCAACCTTGTAATTGTTGGCCACGGTCAGAGGAGTGCCTGTGGCCTCAATGATGAACTCATTCGTCAAGTCGTGTTTCCTTCGTATGATCACCAACAGCTTCTCCAAGAGCTCGTCCTTGAAAGAGGCCATTAATTTCTTACATTATTTATAATTTATCAATTTATAACAATCCATTTAAAGTTCATGTTATTATTATTATAGTTATAATATTATATGTTATATAATATATTATATGTTATTATTATTATTATTATTATTATTATTATTATTATTATTATATTAAAATCAATCACGATAAAAATAATATCGTAAACATTACTGCATTTAAGTTATCGCAGGAAATCGTGACGTCAGTATTTGTTACTACTTATTAATTTTAAATAATTTAGTAAATAAATTTAATAAATTAATAAAAAAATAAATTATTAAATAAATTATTAACGACGAAATAGCTAATCGCATCTTGATGCCGCAATGATGATGATCTCATTGACAAGACGATTCGTCTGGAAATTACTGTGTACATATAAAGCTTCTAGGGACAACAACAACAACAACAACAACAACAACAACAACAACAACAACAACAACAACAACAACAACAACAACAACAACAACAACAACAACAACAACAACAACAACAACAACAACAACAACAACNGTTTCGGGATTTAGAATTGCAACAACAACAACAACAACAACAACAACAACAACAACAAACAACAACAACAACGCTGTTGACAATACTAGATTCAGCCGCGCAACAATGACTGAGTAATAAACAACTTTATAATAAATAACAGATTAACAGTTAAATGATTTTTTCAATAACAAGGATAACGATGATATAACGTGAGAAGAGTATCTGTGTTTGTACTCACTATTGTTAGTTTGTTGATGTTTGGTATCTCGGCTCGGAGGTTAATTCTGCGCGCGAAAAGTGAATCGACAACATCCGGAGAATGGCCTGTTGCAAGAATTGGTTAAATGATTTCTTGTCTTAATCAATTTCTTACTGCTTACTAATATTTTAGTATTTAGTTTGACCTTTTTAAAAAATTTAAATTGTCTGTTTGATGAAAATTTTAGAAAATGCGATTGCATTCACAAAAAATTCACAAGAAATTGACATTGATTTAAACCTCGAATATACTAGAATAGACCTATGTTTACCTATTTAATATCAATAAATATATTTATTAGATGTTACTAAATAAATACTGAAAAATCATCAATGTTTAAATAACATCTGGTCACATTTAACTGTTGTGAAATTAGTTATTAACTCACAGAACTTGAAAATGAGTGTGGAGTTGGTGGTTCTCTTAGGAGGGACGTGCAGTCGTCTGAAGACCTCGTATATCCTCTGCCAGATCTGCTGCCTCTGACCACAGGAGACATCAACAGTCACAACCCTCCCTGACGAGCGGAAAAATTCGAGCAGGTTCCTGATGCTCCTCTCGTAAGTGGAAGTCCGTTTCTGGAAGATGTATAAGTGTCGAATCGGTTATCGGTTCTAGGTATTTGATTTAGTTTTTTTTTTTTTTTTTTGAGCAACACTTCATTTATTGCAGAGAAAGAAAACAAAAAAACTTGTTGAGTGAACATCAGACAGTAAATTAAAGTAAAACAAAAAGATACAAATGCACTCTCGCAATATCTCACAACTACTTGACTTGATTTAGTCATCGGTTCTAGGTATTTGATTTAGTTACTCAAAGATGTCGTGAATTGTCTGTGGTATTGGCTGTTGTTCCTTCTTTTGAATTATTTCGTTACGATTAACAGAAATAATCTTGTAACAATCTTGTAAGAAGGACAGAAATTTATCTTGTAAATATTAATGACGAATTGTTAGTAAATTAGGCTTTCTGGATAAATTAAAACATCGTAGCTCGAAAGGCAAGTAAAGGTGAAGGTCTTGATCAACTGCTGATAATTAGACCATCCATGACCTAGCTGGAAGAACTAACTCAGAACTAAGTTACTACCTGTGCTTGCCCAAAAAATAAGTGCTAGGTTGGAGAATACAATGGCTGACCTTGTCGCCGAATCGATTGAAAAAAACGTTACAGATCTGATTACGAAAAGTTACGATGGTTACAAAATTAAAGGTCATCTCTGACGAAAATATGAACCTTAAGGATCAACTTGAAACCCAACGAAGGACTAAATTTCTTGGCCTTCCCGAATCAACCTTGGCAGAGGCAGCTTCCAACTCTGTGAAGGAAGAATCCTCACAACCCCCCCCCCAGAACTGATATGTCATCATAACTGTCGGAGTGAATTATCGACCACCACTTTTCCAACAATTTCCAAATGCAAACTCGAACAACTTTGAATACGTTCAAAAGGTGGCCACACGATTCGCGAGTCAAATGCCTGAACCTTATCGGCATAATAATTGCCGATTTAAATGAAAGTTTAAGTATTTAATTTATTTTAACTCATTTGTAAATTAATTAGTTTTGAATGAAAATAATTTTTACCTTTAAATCTTAAAGTAATAAATAACCATCGGATAGGCACGCACCTGAAAGGTTCTACCTGAATTGTACTCAATGAGTCACATTTATTTTTGATCAAGAAATAAAAATATTGCAAACATTGCTTGCACTCACTTAACTCCGAGCTTTCTAAGTTAGACCTTGATCGTGTCATCATCATCATCATCAGCAGCAGCAGCAGCAGCAGCAGCATCATAATCATAATCATCATCATCATCATCATCATCATCATTATCAGCAGCAGCAGCAGCATCATAATCATGACATTTAGTATTCGGTAACCAAAGTTGTTGTGAAATAAGGTTGTATCGGACGAACAATTTTTACGTTTCAATAAAACCATTGCAAAAAAATCAAAACATTCTTTTTAAGAAGTGAAAACCCACGGTTTTAACAGGTGAAAAGATTTTTTTTTTTAAATTATTTTACAACTGAAATTAATGAAACTGTTTTATAATTATAAAAAATAAAAAATAAAAACGTATAACAAAAAAAAAAGTGATACCTTAATTTTTCAATTGATCTTGACCTTTGAAATACCCTTAACGTGTCGATTTTGCCAATTTTACCCTGGTTTACTTTGACCCCAGCCACTCCGGAGATTTCAAGTCGATGTGCTGGGAAGGGTGAAGTGCCAATTACTCTAATAAGTTATTGGAATGTTAATCTGTTCCTTCCATTGTTACACATTCGTCAATTTTCTCATGTTCGTTAATAGTAAGATTGACATGGTCACTTTCATCTTACCCATTATGTAAAGATTCTCATCTACTTGTCGCAAGAAGATAATAATTGTGTAACAGGTTATAATAATAATAATAATTTGTAACAGGTTATAGTAATAATAATTTGTAACAGGTTATAATAATAATAATTTGTAACAGGTTATAATAATAATAATTTGTAACAGGTTATAATAATAATAATTTGT
>MPNW01001187.1:26551-42426 GCA_011800805.1 Hirudo medicinalis
GTTGATTCGTTATATTCGAAGATGTAAGGATGCAGTGAAGGATGGATAAATGGATGGATGAATGGATGGATGGATGAACGGGTGGACGGACGGATAAACGTTTTGATTGATGACAGAATCGATACAATCTTTCCATCAAATGATTAAATCTTAAACATCGCATCATTAAGTGCTCTTGTGTACCTGAAATTACTCAAATGCGAATTATTGATTTATTCAAATTTAGTTAAATAATTTTCACGAATTATCAATTCTTATTACTAGCAAATCTCAATTAATCATTGTTATTATTATTACTGGTATCATTTTCATTATCAATATTATTTATCATTTTCATTATTATTATTATTATTATTATTATTATTTACATAATTGACAAATATTAAAATCCAATACTTTTGAAAGCTGCAAACCGAGAGCTTGGTAACATTATCCAAGACTAGGAGTTGAAGAGAAGAGCTAAGAATGTAAATGTAGTTCGTTTATATAGCGCCACATGCAGAGCGTCAGAGGCACTTATTGTTAACCATTATGTAGCGCTCCTTCCCAAGGGCGCTTGCCGCAGTGCAGGCTGGGTTTCGAACACGACACATTACGACTGTTGCCATTACTGCCGTAACAGGAACGTTGCAGGAACGCAACCCATTCAGCCAACCTGCACGCCAGGTTGAAGTTGATGATAAGAAAATGAATAAAACTTAAAACATCTCAAAATAAGAAATTGTAAAAAAAATCATGATTTTGGCACGACCGATATGCTTGCACTGCAGTCCGCCGTTACCGCTGGCAGCGACAGGAAGTGGCGGAAGTAGTAGTAGTAACGACTTCATTCCGGTTGTCATGGCGACGTCGGCCAATTATGCTCCAGAGTAATTATCTTAAACGCTCAGAGAACAAGATGATGATGACGATGACGATGACGATGATGATGACGACGATGATGACGACGACGACGATGATGATGAAGACGCAGAAGATGATAAAGAAGAAGATGCTGGTGAGAAGCAACGCTGGGGAATTGTTATTGAGGGGATTCCTTTGTGAAACACAAAAGACTGCTAAAGCCAGCACACAAAGGTAAAGGATCTACTTAATAATAATTAAGCAATAATAATAATAATAACAACAACAATATTATTACCATTACCATAATAATAATAATTTGTAACAGGTTATAGTAATAATAATTTGTAACAGGTTATAATAATAATAATTTGTAACAGGTTATAATAATAATAATTTGTAACAGGTTATAATAATAATAATTTGTAACAGGTTATAATAATAATAATTTGTAACAGGTTATAATAATAATTTGTAACAGGTTATAATAATAATTTGTAACAGATTACCCCCTGGACGGGAATTATACTCCCTTGGGATACACCGCGAATTTTGGGTGTTTTTTTTGTTTTTTGGTTCAGGATTTTGGTTCGTGAAATAAATGAAATGAACAGCGAAGAATGTTCGTGCAGTACTTAAGTTAAGCTAAGCTAAAAATGTTTTTGAATTGTTACGACTTTAACAATATTTGTCATATCAAATATCAATCAAGTTAATTAAGAACAACTAAAGTTGTGAGGTCCTCATCCTTAATGCAATTTCCTCTTTTTATAATTAACTGAATAATCATTTTATGACAGTTCAAAATATTATCAATTGAAGTAATTTAAGTAAATGCAGTCACCTTCAGCTTCAAGATGTCTGCCTCGTCAGCAATTTTGTTCTGTGACGAGAAGTCGTTCTTGAGTGACTTTCTCGATTCAAAGAGTTTGTCGTGAGAGATTGTCAAGTCGAGGGCGAAGCTGATTGGGAACTGAAGTTTCGAACGAATTAATCGGTAAATGATCACTTAATTAGCATGAATTAATGAATTTATAATTAATGGATTTACAATTAATCGAATAATTAGTTGGATCTCAAGAATAGCACGCACATGGGGCTATGGCTAGTGAAATAAGTTGGTCTCATTGCTCAAACGTACAAAGGGTTTTCACCATTGCGAATTGAGAGACAATTCATGATTACATTTCATCTTATACTGCTGACTTAATCCAACCAATCCAACATCGATATTTATATATTTATTCGAAGAGCTCCGGATAACAAGATAGCAAGTCTGAGCGATCTGAAAGTTCATTTAAAGCATCTTAGGCTCCGTCTTCGCTTCCACCTAGGATCAGACGAAGTGTTTGCAATCTTACTTCCATTGTCACAAGCTCCCTCAGAAAGAATTTTGCAAACATTCAATTCCATCACGAAAACGTTCGTTCCTTCTCTAACTTTTGAAGCTGATTAACAAATTATCCATCGGCTAATTTTTTAATATCGAGCAAATGTTTGCCCATCCCTCGAAATGAAGTGAAATAATATCTCTACTAGTCGCAGACTAAAATTAACAAGACTAATTAATTTACAATTTGAGTTAACTTTCAGTAGAGCTTATATGCTCACCTGAGCCTCAAATGACGAGAGAAAATCAAAGACATTCTTCTCCTGAAGTTGGTTGATGACCTGAAAGTTCATGTTGGGCATGATGTCGATCAAGTACTTGTCTTTTCTGCCAGTTAAGATGCGGTCCCTCATCTCGCGCAGTAGTCGAGTCACTTCACCGTCTGGACCTGTGGTAGTTACTATATTTTTTTTTATTTAGGTTTGCATGACCTTTTCTTACTCACACGTGTTATTATTATCACTAACAATTTAAATAAAATAAACACTGGACATCATTGGACAAATTTAATTCAATTCAAAATGACCTTGTGGGGAGGTTTGTATTTTGGAAGGCGGATCTTTCACATCCCCTCCACTGGTTTTATACCTTTCGTTACATTTTAAATGTTTGTTTGTGTCCGTGCATCCAGGTAATCACAATTATCAAACAACTCAGGTGTCCCTACGATGTAATTTCTCAATAAAGCTATTTTAATTAAGCTCCTTCAAAGGATTCAAATTCTTATTTTACTTCGACATCTTAATTAAAAATTAATTAAGTTTTTTTCGTGTTTGTGATTAAAATTTCACCTTTGTGTTTGCTTTGAGTCACACTCGATATCACTAGATTTCTGTGACAATGGGTAAGGTTATTTCAAGATTTGTCAAAACTCTTAACACTTAAGCATTTTCGATAAATTTAAACAACTGACTCCTTAAATTGATGTACAACTTTATTTCATAATCACGAGTACTATTAACAAATAAACAAAAAAAAAGTAGACCAAAAAATCATTTTTTACCTCTTCAGAACTATTCTTGCCAGCATCCCAGGACAGGTAGTGGAAATCAAATGCACTGACAAGATTATTTATCATGAGACCTTTTTTAGAACCGGGACCACCTGTGGATAATTATTATAATGGCGAAAATTGAATAAAAAGAAAAACAACATTTATTATGAAAGAGTAATTGAAAACAATTTCATAGAGGTTTCGTAGAAATTTTTAAAATCACATTTGTCCACATAAAATTGGAAAGGTTTACATTATTACTGATACGTTAGCGTAAATTGAAGTCTGCCTTTTGCAAAATAAATTTGTACTTAGACCCTGGCCACGGTAACGCGATGTTTAAAATAGTGGATGGTTATGGAATTTTAGCTGCCTTAAAAGATCCAAAAAATGCTTTCAAATATAAAATACTGATATACATATACTGCATGTAATACTAGCTTTTTTAAATCGACTTCGCCAATGGAATATTCAACCCCATTTTTTATTCACTAATAATTAATTTTATTCACCCCGTTATAATCTACGTCCTTCAAATACCGACAAATGATGGCCCTCGGAGAACTGGGTGATTGGGACGATGCTCCCGCAACAGGACCAGAACCCCTGCAAGAGGCGAAGTCTCAAAATTAGACCTTGCGGGAGCACAACGCTCCTTGATTTCAGTGACCCTCGAGTTTAAAGCTGGTATGCGATTTAGGAAAGGTGGAAATTGGAAAAAAAAGTTGAAAATTGAAAATAGCACGGTCGACCTAGGAATGGCATAGAGAATGAACTGTGCAAATTTCAAGTAGCTGCCGATCACCGTTTGGGAGGAGTTCCTGGGTCAGACAGACATACACATGTATTTTCTGTTCTATATTGTAGATTAGATTAATGAATGTGTTTTTAAAGACTTTAAACTTAGATTAGTTATATGTGTTTATCAATTTATCGATTGTCCAATTTGGTAATAAGTTAGTAAAAGACTTGAAACATTAACTTAGCAATGTTCTTTGAAAACATTGGACAAATCAGAAAGGGATGTTCTTCATTCTTAATGTGTACTAGTAACTCTGCCATTAAACTATTTTAACTATAGTATAGGTTGAGGGATTCATCACAAAAAAATAAATTTTTACATTGAGACATATCAATTTTTTAAAATGCATCTTAAGAATTAAATAAAACTGAACTCACCGAATATGAAAACGAGGAGCGGGCGAAGAGATGTGTCGATGTTTGAACCAATGTTCACGTCTATGTCTGGGCCTGGATGTGGAAAATCGAAAATCTTATTCTTACGACAATCGTTCTTCTTGGAAGGGCAGTTGCTTGCTCCACATCCCATCAACGAGTTGTCGTGTTTAATGGGACGCTTTGACGGGAATGTGGCCTCTCAAAGAAGCAGGCGTCGGACAGGTGAGACGCGCGAAATCCTCGCTACTTTCAGAGGGAATTAGCCGTTATTGTCTCGATCGATATCGGAGTTGCTGTTGCATGAGATGCTATTCTCGTGTGGAAGTCATCTTTTGCTATTCAGCCCTTGTGCCCGCTTAACTGGAGACCTATGCGAGGACGAGAGTCTGACGAGTGACGTGTGTGAGAGAGATAGTATCCGATTTAATTAGCTGAGAGAGGGTCCTTGAACGTAGCACAGTTTGTCCTTGGACTTAAATGTAACTGTTCATCGCCTAATCGCAAATTAAATAGCATTATTAATGTTGTCATTTATTTTCCTTAGCGTTTGATGTAAAGTGTGAAGAGACCTCTACAAATAAAGCCATTATTGCGGCTAAAGCTAAACATCTAATATATCATGAATAAAGTTTAAAACCGGAATGCCTTGGAATGCATTTTCCGATTCGCGGTATTTGCAGCACCTTTAAGTGGAAGACATGAACGTGTTTTGAAATCAACTAAGCAATTTTGTAACTATTTTTCAACAATCTAAACAAATTTGGCTTTAAAATTTGAACAAACATTTAGTAGAATCGAACAACGGTGGCTCTATAAAAGTTAAGATCTTTCATAAATAATATAACATTAAACGTAATGTCCGAAAATATTAAATCTCCAATAAAATTCATTTATAAGTAAGTTGATATTTTGAAAATAGTTTAGTTTTAAGTTGTAATTAAATACAGCAAACTTTTACATCCTTATTTATGAAAGTCATTTAATTGCTGTAGACACAAAAATTTATTTGAACAGGTCCGAAGAAGGTCACCCCTAATTATTATGATTGCAGTAAGAAATTGCTCAATACTCAAAACTCAAAGCAGCGTGACATGTCACAAGATTTTAAACCCAGAAGTTTAAGCTAATACGTAAAATGATTTTCAAATGTTACGATGAAACATTTAAATAACTTCACGAGTTACTTCTGAAGACCACATGAGAAAAAATAAGTGATACGTAATGAAACGAAAACAATGTCTGACGATGAGCGACGTTGATTAGTGAGTTCAGTATGACGAACCGCTAAAAGGCATTTTGCTCTTTAAGATATGTCCTGATAAGCCAATCTGAAACATCTACACTTACTAGAGATAACATTGAATCGCATGTGATAGAATTAAATGGGATGAATCACTTGTCACGAGACTCATAAGGTCCATAAATATCTCCTGCACTGCAATTCTTAGAATGCTCGAAATTTATTTTTGGTGTGAAAACACGTTGCAATTCATCATTTTAAAACGACCAATGTTGAAATTACTCGAATCGTAAATTGATTTAACTTTTAAGTAAAATTTTAATTTTAAACTTCCATTCAAATTGTTGTCTTAAAAATAAGCTCCGTAGCGATTCCAGCTGAGATTGTAAATAAATTAATTTTCAATGCCGCTAATCTTGATGAAAGCTGGACCACTTAAGAAATGCAGGAAATGTTGTATTTTTTTGCTGATAACTCTATAAAACAATGGATTTTAATTCGCAATTAAAGACATTGCTGTGGAAAAATTACGTTTTGAGACGGAAGAAGCCCTTGAGGTTGTTTGCTGAATTGATCTGGCCTCTGGTTATTTTTACTTCTCTGGCGTTAATCAAAATAAAATTCAGATCATCACTGATCACTGACATGAAAGAATGTCACTTTGAAGATATTCCACTGCTTTCGTCGGGTTTGTTAGGTTTTTTTCGAGGATTGTACTGCAACATAGATTTTCCATGTTATTCAGAGGTGAAGGATGGATTGCAAATGTTTCCCCATGGAGGTAAAGGGTGGTCTGCCGAAGATGAATTGAGGCATTTCTTTATGTCTGAGAAGATATTTGAAGTCTCTCAGGAGTTAGAGACCTTTTTTGAGGATCTTTCAAAAGTAAACGTAAAATATGTGTTATCAGAAATGATGTATGCCATCAACTATATCAAGCCCATAATACTTCCTTGTTTTATTCCAATGGATATCATCCTGGACACTGATATGCTGAATACATTTCCAAGCCTGAAGAATTCAATCTTAAGCCTCCAGGATATGTATGAATTTTCAGATTTGTTTATGCAGTCTGGAGTGTCACTAGATCTGTTTACATCTGACATATTTGATGAGATTTGTTCGCATGGAAAAATTATTACCTTTTCTAACAGCAGCATTAAAGGTGAATTTTGTGAACTCAGTCAAGAAACTGTAGATGTGATTCTCAAAGAAATATTTACTAATGGTTCGACCAATATAGGCTTACATTGTTCTGAGGACTTGGATATAGTCGATTATTTTCGTATGTTCGATTTAACAGAAGAATTGCGGAAAATGTTTGCCCTGAGATTTGAACTTGTCAAAACTACCGAATATATGACAGACATAGAATATCTCGTAATGAAAAGCAGAGAAAACCAGAGCGACGTTGAGTTTGACTTTCGAAGGACCATATGCGGACGAAAGTCACTCAGAAATAGTTACTCCTTTTTGAATCTTCTCAGCCCGGCCGGCTTCCTGAATCCACAGGCACTCAGGGATTTAATATACAGTGTTAGAAATGATTCCTCAGAATTCTGCCAACTTTCATTGCTGAGCCTTAAAATAACCAGCTACCTTTCTCTTGGAAAAATACTTTATACTCCAGTCACACCAGAAACTGAAAAGCTCATCAAGTTGGCAAACCAAACTTTTGAAAACCTCGATAAAATCATCAAGCTGACGTCAGAGATAGAGTTGCTGCTTAGCGATCTCCTCGAAGTGTCCAAGAGCGTTCTCTTGAGAGAGATAGAGATATTTCTAACCATGTTCAGTTTCTATGACGGGGCAAGACTATTTCTCAGTGTTTTGACTGTGGATGGACTGCAAACAACTTTACAAGAAATGCGACAATCTTTGAGAGAAGTTCTTCGAGTTTCAGAATGTTTTGAACTCAATCGATTTCAAGGTGTGGAAAATGAAGAAGAATTGGCTATTCTTGGTCAGAAACTTGGTAAAAACAGGACTTTTCTTGCTGGCCTAGTATTTTTCGTCGAAGAAAATGCAACGGGCAAGGCCGATCGGCCTCTCAGTTACAAGGTGCGTCTCCACCAAAGTTTTGTCGATCTGGGTTTTAAATACAACATCGAAGGAGAAACCAAGAGGGGATCTCTGCCCACGAACCCGAGGATTGCTTCTAGATATATGAGATCTGGATTTGTGATCCTGCAAGACCTTATCGATCATGCCATCATATCTTTGGAGAAGACGGCAGACGACGTCGGTTCGATCCTCCAATTATTTCCGAGTCCGTGCTACGTCGAAGACGTTTTCAAACTCATCCTAGTTCGAACCTTTCCGCTGTTCATGATTCTCGCGTGGATCGTCATGGTGCCTTTAATCGTCAAGGACATTGTTTTCGAAAAAGAAACCCAGCTCAAGCAGTTCATGAAGGTCATGGGTCTGTCAAGAGAAGTTCATTGGGTCTCTTGGTTTGTGTTCTACTTGTGCTCCATGACCATCTCGGTGGTGCTTCTCTCTGCTTTAATTAAGTTTGGTAAAATTCTCGAATTCACGAACATATTCCTGCTCTTTGTATTTGTATTTGTTTTTGTAATCGCCCTGATCACGCAATGCTTCATGTTCAGCGTATTCTTCAACAATTCCAATGCCGCAGCCACTTTCACCGTGATCGCTTACTTTTCCTCTTTCCTTCCTTTTCGATTTTGCGTCTTTCATATCGAATCCATGCTACTTTGGCACAAGTTACTAGCGAGTCTCTCCTTCACGACTGCTTTTGGACTCGGTTGCAATTCCCTGGCTATTTATGAATCGTTGAGGAAAGGCATGCAGTGGCACTATGTGTTTACTTACCCCTCTCCCAAAGACAAATACAGCTTTGCTCTCAGCATTGCTATGATGTTGTTCGATTCAGTCTTATATATGGCTATTGCCTTATATGTTGAGGCTGTGTGGCCAGGCAGTTATGGAATAGCAAAGCCCTGGCATTTCCCATTATCTGGACCCATAAAGTGGTTGTTAGGTTATAGGCATCGCTTTGTAAGCAGCAACCAGTCTTTAAATAATTCCCTGCAGTTCAAGGACCTCGATGTCAATCACCACGAAGGTAATGAAGGAGACTTGCCAGTTGGTGTTTTGGTTCACCGCCTCACCAAAAGGTACGAAAAAAAAAAGCCTCTGGCCGTAAACAACTTGACTGCCGAGTTTTACGAGGGGCACATATCGAGCTTGCTGGGGCACAATGGTGCCGGTAAAACTTCGACCATGTTTGTCATGACGGGTCTGATGGCTCCTTCCGAGGGTACGGTCTACATCAAAGGATTGGACGTGAGGACCAAAGGCAAGGAAATCAAAAAGATCATTAGCTTCTGTCCTCAACACAACATTTTGTACGGTTCTTTGTCAGTTTGGCAACATCTTCTTTTCTATGGTAAACTTAAAGGACTCAAGGACAACGAGTTGATCTCAGAGTGTAACAGGGTCATTAATGATCTCGAGCTTCACAACAAAAAGGACGTGGAATCTCAATATTTATCCGGTGGTACCATGAGACGCCTGTCAGTTGGCATAGCTTACCTCGGTTCTCCCGAAGTCATAATATTGGACGAACCTACAGCGGGCGTCGACGCTCGTGCCAGAAGATTTATATGGGATCTTATCCTCAAGTATAAGGCGGGTAGGACGACGATTCTATCTACCCACCTCATGGAGGAAGCGGAGGTGCTCAGTGACAGACTGGCAATCATCAACAAAGGCAAATTATATTGCAGCGGCTCCATGATGTTCCTCAAAAATCATTTTGCCTTTGGTTACCGATTGACGGCAGAGTTTCAAAAAGAGAGTTTCACAGAAAATTCAAAGCAGGACCTCGTGGACTTGGTCACAAATACCGTCCAAGATGCCGAAGTCGACAGGACCATGTTTTTTCCATACACCATTACATTTATTCTTCCACTCACAAGTTCAGACCAATTTCCAAATCTCTTCAAGCAAATCGAACTCCAGAAGGAAAAGTTTGCCCTGTCGACCTACGGCGTCTCGAGTCCAACGGTGGAAGAAATATTCGTCAATGTTAACAATGCAATTGATGCCAGTGAATCGAGAAATAATTCCGCTCTGAACTACGAAGAAATCGAAAACTTCACTCCCTGTCCGAATTTTAAGCCATTGACGGGCATCGGTTTGGTTACTAGGCAATTGTTGTCATTGATGGTCAAAAGGTTCCATTATTTAAGGAGGAATAAGAAGTCAATTTTTTGCCAACTGATTTTGCCTCCAATTTTCCTACTCCTGACGCTTGCCGTTTTGAAGTTTGTCTTGTCCTTCAATTTGTCATTTGACCATTCATTGAAACTCGTTCCAAAGATGCACAGCGAGGAGGAGTTGAATTTCTTTTTGTCTCGTAACAAGAAGATCAAATGGCAACCAGATTATCTCGAAGAGTCGCTCGTTCATGTTCTGGGTTCGAAAACTGAATGCTTACAACCTTCTCTGCAAGATGTCAGTAAGGCGACCTGCTCCAAAGAAGACGTACGATCGAAAATCAGTTATTCGGACTCATTTCAATCAAATTTTTCGGTTAATTGCTCCTGTTTCACTGGATGGCAACAATGCGACTCGAAAGTCGTCGGTACCTTGCCCAAGAACGTGTCGCTGAATAATGGAGATGTTGTGTTCAATCTGACTCATTTTGACATATCCAGCTACCTACTAAAGACCCATCAAAATTTTTCTGACAAACGGTTTGCGGGATTTGAATTCGCTTCCAGCAAGTATCCTAAGCAAGCAATCCTGAACAACCTGGAGCACATTTTGAATTTGACTCAACTTGTCGTAGCCGCTTTGAATAAGAACATTTCGGCGAGAACGAGGAAATTGTTAGGCGGACTGAGGGACATTTATCCCCATTTGATAAAAGACAATTACGTCAAAGTTTGGTTCAATTTCGAAAGACCTGCATCTGTGGTTACTTATTTGAATTCCTTGCACAACGCACTTCTGAGAGGCAATGATTCGGAAGATGGCAGTTCGAAAGGCTACTTCTCGGTTTACGATCATCCGCTCAATTCGACCGAGGAAGAAGTGGCAGAGGTTCAAAGCATACTGGAGATTCTGCCGTCCATTTGCGTCATGCTCGCCATGAGCATCATCCCCACGACCTTTCTGTTCGTTCTCATCGAAGAAAGGCAGAGCGGTTTCATGCATCTCCAGATGATCAGCGGAGTTAACTCCACCATCTATTGGATCAGTAACATCGTCTGGGATTCGGTTAACTACTGCCTCACTAGTGCTATTTGTATTGGGGTTTTTTACATATTTAACGTTAAGGAATTCGTATCTTCCGATAACATTTCTACATTCGTGGCTTTATTATTTGCCTACGGATGGGCGGTCATACCTCTGACTTATCCGTTTGCTTTCGTCTTCAAAGAAGGAAACATTGCTTACATATTCACTGCGGGCGGTTACTTTTTTAGTGGCTTGATTCCAACGACCATCATGTTTGTTTTCGACTTTATTCCAAAAGAAAAAGATGAACAGAATTGGGCAGATTTTCTCAGGTCATTTTTCCTGATCATTCCACAATTTTGCCTCGGCAGAGGACTCATGGAAATGATCAACAATCAAATATCGTATGTCTCTCAAGTGGCTGTTTTTGGGAAAAGGGCAAAGTTCAAGTCACCAATGGCTTTCGACATGGTAGGAAGATACATTACATCTCTTTTGATCTTCGGTGTGATCACGATGATAGCTTTTCTCGTTGTCGAATATTTTTCTGGTTGGGAATTTCGATTCTTAAAGAAAATCTGGTCGAAAAAGAGCAACATGAGCATGAGTAATTCTGGCATCGAAGATGACATTATTGAGGAAGAAGAGAGAGTTTTAAACAATCCCGAAGGCCACATCCTGGTCGTCAAACAAATCACCAAGGACTATCGCAATCGAGTTGGCTGCTACAAGCATACGCAATTTAAAGCTCTCGATGAAGTAACATTCGGCGTCAAGGAAGGCGAGTGTTTTGGTCTCTTGGGTACAAACGGCGCTGGAAAGACAACCCTCTTTAAAATTCTGACCGGCGATATCAAGCCGACATCTGGCGATGCATTTCTAAATAATTTGAGCGTCAGGGAACAAATTACAAAAGTCCGGAAGCATTTTGGTTACTGTCCTCAATTCGACGCCTTATGCACTTTGATGAACGTTCGTGAACATTTGATACTCTTTGCCAAGTTGCGTGGTGCTGCGGACAGCTCACTGGAGGGGATTTGCGACTGGGGCCTCAAGCGACTCGACCTGAGTCATCATGCCAAAACTCTCTCGAAGAATTTGTCCGGCGGAAACAAGAGAAAGCTCTCCGTTGCCTTGTCGCTGATTGGCAAGCCAGAAATAGTCTACATGGACGAACCGACTGCAGGCATCGATCCGAGGGCTAGAAGAAGCGTATGGAATTGCATTCTGGGCTCAATCAGGAGCGGATTGTCGGTTATCTTGACATCTCACAGCCTAGAAGAATGCGAGGCTCTTTGCAGTCGTGTGGCCATCATCGTTGCAGGGAATCTCAGGTGTATCGGGACAATTCAACATCTGAAGAGCAAATACTCAAAGGGATACTACCTCAGTGTGAAATTTGCAGGCGACGGATCGGAAAGAAGCGATTTTGAAAGTCTTCTTCATCACAGCTTCTCTGATGTGTCCTTGGAGGAGCAACATGCGAGGTACTCCAATTACCTACTGGCAGACTCGTCCTTGCAACTGTCGAAGGTGTTCCAGATGCTTTCGGAAGCCAAACAGAGCGGATTATTGCACGATTTTTCAATCAATCAAACTAGACTCGAACAGGTTTTCTTGAAGTTTGCTAACACCTCTCGTTCTGATCGACTCTAAATATTATTTTGTAATGTTTTTATTGATCCTTGTATGTTTTTTAAGTTTAAATTTAATTCTTTTTACTTTGATATATTATAGTTGTAAAAATTCTGACGAACTTTTGAAAAAAAAGAAGACAAAGAGAATAAATTCAGATGTAATAATCGCCTCAAAAATATTTTCGTAATGGATATGAACGCGAAAGGGTTATTGGGCCGGTCATAGCGGAGTGTGTCTTATCTCTGACGGCACCTTGCACTCGACTGGCCGTCATAAAACTTGAATCGTATTCTGACTCAGTCAGTCCTCGGTCGTTCCGCGATACTAGACGATTCGCTAAAGTAATTTCAGTATCAAAATCGAACGAGGAATAATTCATGAACGACGATATGGGGATCGGAAAATACAATTCCATCCGAAATGAAAAGTTACAACATGGCGAACGCGTTTCGTTAAATTCGACTGACGTCATAAATTGCAATGAATGCCCCACCACGGTACAATGCACTTCGTCGGAAAATAATCGGGAATCGGAGATTTAATTTTGCCAAGTATAGACGGTACCGAAATGGAAACAAGGAATTCGGTATAAACTTCGTTTGTACGTCCTCTCATGCCGGGCTACGCTAAATCTTCCCAGTTCAACGGAGGGAGGAAACTCTAGCTCTTAATTCAAGATTGATTCATTGCTTTGCGAACGAGTGAATGAATGGGTCGTGAATGAATGCAGTGGCCATCACTTGGGAAGGGGCCTGTCATCGTTCAGAAATACTTCGGCGCTCATCTGCGTGAAGAACACTCCGCCTCTGCCACCGTCGTGGGACGCGCAGAACTGACAGTCCCTGATTGTCATTAAGTCGGACGTCACCGTGTGACATCGGTTGACTTGACACAGGAGACACGAGTCGCTGAAAGCGTCGACGTTTGATTTCTTGCTTTCGCTTCTCTCCTCCTCTTCGATTTCTTTGGACATCTCTTTCTTCTTACACAGGGCACTCCTGAGGGTGCTACCCACGAGAGGATTGGAGGGGGCGCCATGACATGAAAACCAGCTTTCTTTCGTCTGCAGCGAAAGATCGGGTTTGTCTTCTTCCGCAAAGGTCGGCGGAGGCGGCGGAACTGGAAAGGACGCATTGATTCTTCCTCTGCCTATGGAGAACTTCCGAGGTAAGGTTTTCAACTTGAAGATGTTGCGAAGTCCCCTCGTCGACTGGACGGCAGGTCTGTTGAGTGTTCGATTCCTAATCGTGAGGTCCTTGCTGGCTTCGTCGAGGGATGGAAAGTGGACTTTCTCGTTCGAGATCCTGTCGGCAAAAGTGTTGTCCTTGAAGGTGGCCGGTCCTTCTCGCCTGTGGGGAAGCAGATAAACCGATTGAAAAATTGAGAATGAGAGGAATTCAAAGAGAGAGATGCAGGAATGTGTGTAGAGAGATTAAATTGAGTCCTGGTCTCGTGCATAAATCCCTGTGCGTTTTAGCAAATGACGTGGCTTTTTATTTCAAGCAGCGCTCAGTCATGTGGAACGTTCGGATGTCAAAAAATATATTGGACTTTTGCGCGCCACTGAACAGGCACTGTACTGTTTATAAACAGACATGCTTTGGAAACTTTATTGACCAAGCCATATGCTTGCAACAAGGCGGTCTGAAAATTTTGGTAACAAATTCATTAATATCGCCAATACTAACTGCTAATTCAATTAAGTGAATAATTCAAAATATAAAATTGTAACGATGCAAATATTAAACCAAGGATTTAGGGTTACGAACGAGTACAATTAAAACTAGTAATAAAACCTTAATCAAGGTGATAAAGGCTGCTTGGTTAGTTTTTTTAGGATATCTTTGATGACGCTTATTCAAGGGTACTCCATTCATGTAGCTTGTGATTTTTTTGATTTTATTTTGTTTATTTTATGATTAAGGCATAAAAACCACTCAGTACTTTTACTTGCAATTATAATCATGTAATAATTAGCCATTAGGATTTCTTGAAAAATGCTAATATTGAGCAACAGCCGGTATTCTTTCAGACCAAAGAGTTCAACAGAGTGTGTGTACAAATGAGGAATGACAAAGGAGATAATTTTAGGAGCCAATTAAAACTCTTTCCAAATCCGCTTTCTAATCTTCAAGGTTTCAAGGCTCCTTTAAAATGGCTCGCCCTGTCGGCCGGGGTCGATCTTAAAACCGGCAGTACCATCCGTCTTGCTAAAAAGGTTTAGGCTTCGGGACATAATGAGTTGACTCTGAAGGAAACGAAGTCTTCAGTTGGCTCAATAAAAGTTCCCCACTCACGAGACCTGATGAATGCGATCCAGCAATAAACGATCCATTTCGGAGAAGGTGGAAGAAATGGCAACTCCGGTATTCCAAGCCGGATGCCATTAATACTTCCGCGTTTGATCCCCGCTCGGAAGGTACCAAGGGGGGGTGTGGTGTGCTTTGGTGTTGTGTGTCGTGGGTAGTTTGTGTTTTGTTCATCTTAACGAAGAGGTTTCATTTCTGGATGAGAAGTTTGGGAAGTTTTAATCAAACGATTTCTTGAGGCAGACATTTGTCTTTCGCGTGGAGTAAAGAGGAAAAAATATGTTTTTTGTGAAATATTTCTTTCAAGTGTTAAAATTAATTTAATCCTCGGATGTACTTTTTCAGCCTTAAGGGGTCGTCCGTAAATAACGTTTCTTGAGAGTTTTTTTTAACCCTCCTGTCACAATTCGTCACAATGTTGTGACATAATTTGTTTAGGGCACTAATCGTGACAAGATTGCAATAGTATTATTATTAGTGGAAATTATGTAAATAAAATACAAGTTAAAATTTATATCTGATAATGCAAAGTCATTTTAATGTCTGAAATGTTATATTTGGTAGGAATATCTTAACGTAATTCCATAATTCAACATTGCAAACATAATTCTTGATCAAAATGTGCATGTTAAACCATAATTTTTAAACGTAAAACAAAGAAATCCAACCTTCTCTGGCAGACGTAAACACAAAGCAGGAGTACGACCCCTGACATCATCCCAAACACTGCTCCGACTGTTACAGCAACCAAAAGTCCTGCATAGATTTGTATCTTCGTTGTATAGTTTATGTAATTGTATTAGTTTGTATTAATTTGTAAAAACACATCCTATTGTATTAGTATTTGTAAAATTGTCTCCTATTGTGTTTCTGTCCACCCATCTGCTCAGTTAAACTTGAGGAGTCCAATAATGCAATCGTAACTATAACTACTCTCATGATGACAGACTAGTCAATCATTGCCGATGATAACGACGACGACGATGATAATGATGATCATGACAGAATTTACGACGATGACGATGACAATGCGAAAATGATGACGAGAGGTGATGATGATGATGATGATGA
>MPNW01001188.1:31024-53391 GCA_011800805.1 Hirudo medicinalis
TAACCTGCATCAATCAAAGAAGCGGCTAAAGCCGAGAAAAACAACTTCAGCCAAATCATATTTGGATGAGGTTGTAGCAACGATAGTCTGACTGGATACCATAGCTATTTATAAAGATGAGCGATCAGTTGTACAAGTAAGTCCGAGGGAGTTTCACATTTAAGGTAAACATTATAAATGAAAGATTTTCACGGGTGGTTATTTACCTAGTGAATCCTTTGCAAACACGTTTAATATTTTATTTATTTAATCGAGTAAATTAATTAAAAATTCATGAAAAAATCATTAGGTAAACATATACAGAAAGTTTGCATTCTAAGGGTTAAGTGGGCTGAGCACATCAACCGATAAATTTAAAAACCAATAACTGTAATTATTATTATTATATTACAATAATAATAATATTAATACATAATAATATTAATAATATTATTGTAATTATTATAATTATTTGTAATTATCACTGGATTTAATTATAATTAACTAAAGTTGAATTGAAATTTGAAAAAAAATAGGATTTCAATAATCAGCTTATCAGAATCAATACTAAATTTATTAATTATAATTAAAATTCCTAAATTAATACTTATTAAATAGAAAATAAATATTCATTAATTAAGTAATTAAATATAATTAATTGTATATTCTTCTTTTATTTAAATTTATGACGATTAATTGTTAATTTGTATGGCTCTATCTCCGGATTGAAAATATTGAAACATGCTTCACTGAGATGGAAAATAATAATAATAATAATAACAATAATAATATCGGTCATGTAAACAAGATGTTTATGTTCGAATTTCTTGAAACTTATCGGTAAAAAGACTGCTAGAATTAATTTCAGTCGTAGAATATGATGCTAAGACTTCAGGAAACATTCCTCGTAATTTTTGAAATAAAAAATTATACGGAGACCGAGAAGTGCGAAAGAGGTCAGTTGTGAATGCAAGATTGCAGCCGAACTTCTCGATTTTCATTTGTGCGAAAGTTGTTTGAAGTTAAACGAGGATTGTCTGAAGAAATTTGTCGACGAGGACACAAAGGAACAATTGAAAGGTATAACTGAGGATGTTGTAGAACTTAAACTGATTATCAGGACAATTGATAAGTTGGTTGGTGCCATTAAAGAGCAAGGAAAACAAATTGATGAATTTCAGCAGAACTTGAAGGAGTTGAACCAAGTTTCAATAAAAAAGTTGGATGAGATCAAACAAGAAACCAAACAATGGTCCAGTTTATTTGAAAATAAGGTTGAAACTTTTATTACAGTTATTGAGAAAGTCCAAGAATCAGTGACAGACACAAACTCAAAAATAGAAATGAACTATGAGAGACAAAGAAGACAGAAAAACATCATAGTTTGACAGAAGATGTTGGAAAGTCAAAAGAAAAAGAACTCTTGTCAATGCTCCTGAGAGAAGTAACAGAAAAATAATGAAAAAAAGAAATCTTGGAAATGTTCAGAATTGGCAAAAACGTTAAAGAAACTCCAAGACCAAGGCCTTTGTTGATAAAATTTGAAAGCTTAGAGACCAAGAACATGGATCTGGATAAGAGCAACAGATTGAAAGATAATGAAAACTTTAACAAAGTTATCCTAAGCCTTGATTTGTCAAAGGAAGACAAGGAGGACTACAAGAAATTGCTTGCAGACAAATCAAAAGAAGTCAATAAGAAGAGAGGAAGCAAGAAGTGGGTCGTATGAATCAGAGGACAACCAGGGGCTATCCATGCCATTGCTTACAGAGAAAAAGAGCAGTCGAATGAATTGACTACTAGATTTTTTTGTTCTTTGAATTACTTTTGATTTTGATTTACGATGAATCGTGCATGACAAGTTTAAGTTATTTAGTTAAGTTATATTTCATAGTCCGAGGAGATCCCGAGTCATATTTTGGGACTCTAAATATTTTAGGTTGTGGTTCATTTATTTGGACAGATGGCTTTTGAATGTTTGGCCGGGAAAATAAAATTAATAATAATAATAAAATTGCTTTACAATAATTTTTATTAATTGTTTCATCGCTCAGCCGAATCGTTTTTATGCTGAGAATTCCGAACATTTTCGAGCTAAAACTTAATAAATTTGTTACGAGTTTATTCTTCAAGCATTTTCTGTAAATCCTCATGGATATTCATATTTTCAGAAATTCCGGATATTCTGAACAATGGCCGATGGTTTTCGGACTCGAAAAGCAGAATATAAAGAGAAAGACGAAATGATTGCAAAGCAAATGAATGAGATGAAAAATGACTGGAAGGCACAGTTGTATAAATTAAATGAAGAATTTGCTACTTTGAAAGACAGCTTTAATGGAACCACTCTCCCAGTTACAAGTTCCACAGAAATGAAAAGACAGTGGTCTGATTTAAGAACAACGTCGATCTTGTCGAGAACGTAAAATGTGCACAGAAGCAGCATTCCACGTCAAATCAACACAACATCATCTATTTTTGTATTTTGCTGAAATTTGGATAGTTGTTAAACTAGATGAGAATATTTAAAAAAAATAGTATTTTGGATATTTTGGTCAATCGGTGTCACAATAATGGGTGGCTGAACTTTGACCAAATGCCAACATCTCGCGATGGTTGAGAGGATATTCGTTTGGTTCTAGAGAACCTAGAAGGATAATTTTTACATCGACATTTATAATTAATATTGTCGCTGTAATAATTTATAACTTATGATATAGATATTTTTGCAAGCTCAGCATTAGTTTCAGGTGATTGCCTCTGGTACATTGTACCAGGTTGATGGAAAGGCCAACCTGTTGCAAGCGATGCAGAAAGAAACAAGACAAGCAGTGTTGACCAATTCATATTTCGCTGTCGATACCAAACGAGTTGAATCCGCAAGTATTTATAAGGAGTGATAGAGGCAAAACTATAAAATATTTATAGTTTTTAAATTATTTATTTAATTTATTAATTTATTAATTATTTAAAACTATAAAATTATTTATTTACTTTTATTATTGAGGAGAATATAGATTTATTTGGTTTTCTCCTTATTGCTAAACATTTGTAGACACTAAATATAAAAACAAGCGTGACACTTCCATGGATAAAAACATATTTTCAGGGCATTCTGTTTTGACCGGAAAAAGGAGAAAACATCTAATGATTTTGTGAAATATATATAAACGTATTTAATTTATATAGTACCATGTGCATAGAATCAGAGGCGCTATTTTTTGTTAACCATTTACATAGCTTTCCTTCCCAAGGGCACTATGGCAGTGCAGACTGGATTTCGAACACAACACGACTGCTGCCATTACCGAGGTATGCAGGAACGCAACCCATTCGGCCAATCTGCACGCCATTTTGCAACATCTATTGCAGATGATGTTATCGAATCGCATGACAGATATTTTAGGGTTACTTATTTTAGGCGTCTCTGACGCTATGCAAATGGCGCATTATAAATTAACTATTATTATTTATTATTATTATTTTCAACAATATTGATATTAATCGTTTTAATCGGCTTTTATGTGTAATAACAATAACAGTTCCTTAACAAAATAACATTTATTTTTCTAGAATATAATAAATCACATTTAAGATATCACTGGCTAATATTCTGAAATTTCATTAATAATATTAGTAAGAAATGACCAATACTTTAATGCTTAATCGTTTAAATCGCATTTTTACATGACAACAACAACAGTGCCTTAATAAATTAGCGTTTGTTTTACTGGAATATTTTTAATCGGTTTGCGGGTTGGCTTAAGACAACAGCTTCCAAAAATTAGACGCCCACTGGTGTGGCTTAAGGGGTGAATCACCTGGCTGATCACGTTGCAAAAGCTGTTGCAAATGATTCTATTGAATAATTATGACTGATATTTTCAGGGCAAGCTATAATTTTTTTGAAATAAATGCGGACCTGCTACAACGTTCAGACGAAAGGACAAGAGGGCATGACCTGAAATTAGCAACTGCTTTGGCTTGTAGGGTTTAATAGAACCTTATTTTTCAGAAATAGGGTGTTCATAGTTGGAACTCCCTTCTGGAAAAGGGCTCAGAACACATCGAACTTCAAATTTCAAATCATAAATTTTATGGTGACGAGAGCTTATGAGATTTGATTTTGTGGATTTGTTGTTTTGTTGCTTTGCTTTTCCAATTTTTGCTCGATTTTCTTATTGTTCATTGTATAATACGGCGAAGGATTCGCCCGTGTTTGTAATTAATAATAAATATTTTGTAATAAATTAATTTTTGCTATTTTAAATTCATTAATTCTAAACATATTTGCACAATAATGGCAAATATTCATTCATTCATTCAACAATCTTCCTCCACAAGAAATCTTCTGCAAATATAACTTATCTTAACAGAACACAAAGTATCGTAGAAACACCAATGCTTGAGTTTTTAAAGAACCTTTATAATATCAGTGCTGGGTTTTAATTAATATGCGTGGATATTCGAAATATTTGTGGATGCTTCATTCATAAGCGGGAAGTTCTGAGTTTTGGAAGCAAACGTTAACGCAAGCCTTCCAAGAATTGGTCGCTTTCTTGCAAAACATTGTCTTAAAAATAATTACAAATAATTTAAAGATTTATTACTTGAAAATATTACCGTAAATAAAATCATAAAAAATAATAATCTTTAATAAACAATTATTCTTAGGAGTGCATTGTTGCATGTATTAGTGCATGCATTGTATTATTGCAATTGTTGCAAGTGTTGTTGCAATTAAAAACATTTTTAATTAATTGACATTTTAAACAATTTTTAAATACAAACTTCTTTACTTAATGAACCCAAATTTGTATTTTCAAACAGTGCATGATGACCTTGGACCTCCGTTGTGATGAGACAAATATTAAAATGGTTAACTTGAATGTCAGTAATTCTTGATAATGTTATTAAAATATTATAATATTAATGCATTAAATATTATTATTCTTATTATTTATTGCTATGGTTAAAATATTAATACATTAAATTATTATCATTATCATTATTGTTATCATTATTATTATCATTATTATTATTATCATTATTATTACTATACTAAAATATTAATGCATTAAATATTATTACTATACTAAAATATTAATGCATTAAATATTATTATTATGCTAAAATATTATTGCATTAAATATTATTAATAAAGTAATTTTAATTTTTTTTAAAATATTTAAAGTAATTGTTACAAGTCAAACATTAACATAATCGCAGATAATTTTGAATGCTATTTGAGTTTATTCTTTAATGTGGAGAAACGTCATAAATTTATTGAGTTTTTCAATTTGTGTTTTTAATTCCCTGAATTTATTTATTTATTTATTTATTTAATTTATTCTGCAAAATCTCTGCAAGAGAAATATTTACAAATTATTATCTTTAAATTATTAAAATAAGTTTTAAGATAAATTGTGAATAATAAATGCAAACAGCAGAAAAACATAAATTGAAAAACCTGCACAAAATATTATTAAATCATTTCTTTTAAACTGAACAATTTTCAATCCAAGTTAAAACTGAAAATATTTGAATGATTCACAACATGTTGAAGATATGTTTCTGATAGGCTCCGAAAAATGTTTACAACAAAGTAATATCAATGCAGTTAACAAATCATTGATAAAATCATTATCATAATCATTATCATAATCGTTATCATAATCGTTATCATAATCGTTATCATTGCAGTTAGGAGGCTGATTCAATTCTAAGCACCGCTAAACATTGAAAATGTCATGTAATTCTTAATAATAATAATAATAATAATAATAATAAAAATAAAAATAATAATAATAATAATTTCCTATTAATATTACTTTATGCTTATTACTGATAAATTACATTTATTGTTGCGTTTATTAAAATAATTCCACTTTAAACATTTGCATATTTATTATGTAATTCAATGCTATTTTTATTACAATAATTATATACTAAATGTTTTGCAAATATAATATAAAACATAATATATTATATTACAAATATATAAAACATAATAAGTGAATTAATTAAATTTCATAATTTATATATTGTTTCAGTAATTTTAAATTTATAAATTAAGTCTCATAAAATTACTTTTTCATAAAATTACTTAAACTTTATTTTAATTTTATTTTCATTTTATTTCAATTTTAAATCTGCTCTCAAATCCAGTGAACCGTGAATTATTTCAACGGAGGTCGACTTGCATCGGAATGTCTTCTCATTCGTGGTTCACGGACTTTGAAGGACAGAAATGTTTGCGATGATTTGAATTTAATGATCTCATTGCATTAGTTCAACGTTATTTCAATCCTCTGAGCGGAGACCAAGTTAAACAACTTGATTAGTACTCAAACATTGTTAGAATTATTAATTAATACTCAAACATTGCTAAAATTATTTCCTCGTCACAAACACCTCTTCTCTTAAATTCAGTAAATCATGAAATGTAATGTAAACAGAGCATGACCCGAGTGAACTCACTCCGACATTTTTTGGAAGCCCAAAAATTGGCCGTGGTGGTCAGCAAAGATTTCGATTGCCTCAGTCTCGACTCGGTTCTCGACTGAGCATCCATTTTACTGACGATAAGTGGGAAGTATTTTTGTGATTGGTGTGATTTTTATAAATTCGTTCGTATTACATGAAAATTAATTGGTAATTACATGGAAATTAATTGTTAATTACATGAAAACTGAACGGTAAATTTTTATGCAATAATTATGAGTTTTATGATTCAGATTAATAGTGATTATTAGTGAATATTTGCATGAAATGCATTTTCAATGTTGATATTATTATCACAGTTATTATTGTAAATAATTCAGAGTATTGATGCGCGTCATGAAGAAGTGACTTAATGTTCGACATTTAACGCATTTAATTTAATTTTAATTTATTTTATTTCGATAATTTGTAATTGATTCATTTAAAAAAAAAATTTCTATTCAGAACATTTTATCAGACAAAGACTGCTATAAATTCTTGCATCACCATCCATAGGTTGCCATCCATAGAGTGCGGCCCCCTCTCAAAGTGTTTTAGATCCGCCACTGCTCGTGAACGCCTTGAACCTTATTTGAGAAATGTTTGACTCAAAACTTAAACTTCATCTAAATGGACAAATAAACAAGATGTCGAAAAATACACAAATAAATATAATAAATAATTGATTGAATTCAATTTTTTTTTAAAGCAAATATTAAAATTAGTGCAGTTATTATTAATCGTACTCTGATTTGTTTGACTTTAATGTTTCAGCTAATTAATATTTTTTAATAATATTAATAATAATTATAGTTAATAAATAATAATAAACTTTTACATCTGTTGATTTTCACATTTTCTTTGTGACTTTCGGAAAGGATATTGCCGGCTTGTCACATTTGCATTAAGTTAATGGAACTAAAATTTCAAGAGGTTTAAGAGCAGGAGTGTTTTTGACAAGTTCAGCCTTTAAAGGACAAAATATCGATGCTCACGGATTATAATCATTTAGAACTAGAACTGTAATATTATTATTATTATTATTATTATTATTATCATCATCATCGTTATTATTACCTATTATTATTGTAACATTCATTATTTTCAAATAAAGAGTAATCATTAAATAAAATACTGATTAGTGACCGAAAACACATTTATTTTCAATTATTTATTCATAATCAGCTTGAAATTGTTAATAAGTTTAATAATAATAATAAAAATAAAGTCGAAATTACAACAAGATCAGAAACACCTTTGTTTGGGCAATGCAGGGAGAATGTATGAAATCCAAAGAACGTCTGTATGCATATAAGTTTATTGGCTTCATTTGTGGACGCTCCCTCAGCGGAAGATTTGTGATGACATGTTTCGAATATGGTCATTTGACGAGTGACCAAATTGGGTAATATATAAATAATACGTTTTAATTAGTACAATGTTACTGGGCCAAATATAAATAATAAACAATATATTTTTTTTTATAAAGATAAACTCATTTTACGATTTATTTTGTAAATCTGCAGAAACGTTAGTAAAACAACAATAATAATATTAATAATAATAATAATATTGCCAATTATTTTGTACTAATATTATGTTTTTTGTTCAATTCGAATTGATTGAAATCAATCAGAATAAGCGTAACCAATGCGTTAATTAAAACAAACTTTAAGAATTTAAATTATATTTAACAATATTAATTAACATCAACAACAACAACAACCACAAGGAAGACGTTCCAAACGAATATGATCGAGAAGGAGTTCATGGATTAGGATTTCAAAATTAAGGCCTTTATTATCACCGTGTTTCCTCATGTTTAACAAATTTTGGCTCCAAAACTAGGGCGCGTCTTATACACAGGAAAATAGGATATTTTTTTACTATTATCATTACTGCTTCTAAACCAATCACGGTTGAAAATAATTTATTCAAGAAATAATAAATTTAATAATTACGTAAATTTAATAAATACGTAAATTTAATAAATGAACTTTGAATATTCTGATGAGTTGTGTTTTTGTAAAACTGTACTTGTCTGTCTTGTCTTAACATTAATATTTTTATGTTTAATATTTTACAGTTTTAAATAGAATAATTGACTTTAATATTGTTTTAAATTGCAGAGCTAAGTCAAGTGTTTGAAATCATTACTCATTCCATTAAATTCGAAATAAGTTGATTTGATTTTTTTTTAAATCAGTCGACCACAAAACCCATTGCCATCTGATGACACTGATGACTTTCATAACCCGATGATCAACAACTCGACAGCCAAAGGTACTTTTTTTGAGACCACCTCCGAGGGAAGCGTCCAAAGCCTAATTTAATGTCGGACTCATATAGCTCAGTTATTCAATTAAATATTTCTTGTTTGCTTCACTTTCTAAGCAGAGGTGTTTCATGGCTGTTAACAATTTATCAAGTTGTGCTTTAAAATGTCTTTTATAAGTACAAATAATAAATCATAATGACATTAAATATGCTTTTCCTGATTACATAATGCACAAAATAAATATAATATGGATAAATAATAAATTTTATAACAATGATATTAATTGTCAATTATTAATCTCAATGTATTCACAATTTGACATAAATTGATAATACAGTTAATTAACTAATTATTATTATTATTATTATTATTATTATTAAATAATCTTTGGTTATTCATTCACACACCAACCTCCCACAATTTAATTGTAATAAATATGAAAACAATGCGAAGATAATTTCATTTAAATTTTTAAATTTCGAAAATTAATTAATTAAAAAAATGTAATCTAATTAATTAAATAATTTAAATTATTATAAGCTTCAATCTCAGAAACACCTTCGGCTAACACTGGCTCAAACAATGAAATATTTCAATGAAATAATTTAAAAGGACAAGCGACCTAATTAAAACTGTTTTGTGGACGCCCCCTCATTGGGAGCAGTTAGTAAAAGTGCTTTTGAAATGGAAAGACAGAACAAACATATTTAATGATCTGATGCATAAATTTATTAATTAATTACAATTATTATTATTCTTCTTATTATTATTATTACTGTTATTACTGTTATTATTATTAATATTATTATTACTGTTATTATTATTGTTATTATTACTGTTATTATTATTAATATTATTATTACTGTTATTATTATTATTATTATTATTATTATTAAAATGCTCAACTCGCACAACACAACATAGCTGATGATTCGCAGATTATTTATTAAATTTACGAAGTGAAATTAAATAAAACTTCATATTATATTAGAAAATTATTTGCAACCATGATTGGTCCACCAACACATTCTTGCTAAGCGAATTCAAACAATTCAATCAGGTGCAGGCAGCTTGAGTCTTAAACATCTTGGTAATTCATTCTCCCGCCAAATGTTCAAATTTGAAACAATTCATCACCAACAGATGTTAAGGGAGCGTCCACAAATGATGGAGTTGATGTTGAAAGATTTCGCAGTTCCCATTTTTTTGTCAACTAATATCAACTAATATCCGCTGCATAATTGGATGACTAAATGACGGTGCTGGAGAGCAACGGGATTCGAACCCGTGCTGCCATCGTGAGCATCTTTTACTCTATAAAGGTACTATTACATTCCTTCATTACAATCCAATCCACCCCCTATTAAGGTGTCATAAATACATTAATTATACTTGCGATTTTAGTTTTTTTAATTAAAATATGGTTAAAAAAAAGTGTTTATTATTTTTGTTTCTTCAAATACCGAGCTCCCACCTTTCAAACATTTCATCAGCAAATTACATCCGCTAAGGGAGCGTCCACAAATGATATTTGTTAGATCGCATAAAAGCGCAATCATTCTTGGTAGTAAGTAATATTTTATTAACGTCCTCAGCATAACGTGATGAATAGGACAGTGCAATCATTCTTATTTATTTATTTATTTGATTAAAGTCCGTTGCATAGCTAAGATGATTTGGACTTACAATCATTCTTCTTCTGGTGGATTGCTTTATCTTCCCCTTCCACACCTGGGCAAAGGTGTTTTTGATCGTGTTGTAACTTTGACTTGTTCCATAAGACGCATTCCACGATACTAATGTACAAATATCGTTTTGGACACTAATTAGTTATAATTTATTAAATTTACGTGATTATTCTTTTATTTAAAAACAATTTTTCAACCTTTAAAAGATTGCGAATTATTTGAGTGCCTCCACAATATTCGAGTTAAATGCTATTTTAAATATTTCAGGAAATTCCGAGCAGAGGTGTCCTTGATAAGTTCACTTGTGACTTCTCAAACCTTCCCTGCGAGTCAGAAAGTGAGAGGCACCAAAATGTGGTCGAGATTTTTCGGTTGAGGTGATTCAATTGCAAATTGCAAATGGTTACTTTATTTGTAATATTTATTAATAATATTTAGTTATATTTATAATTTTTAGTTATATTTATAATTTTTAAGTTATAATTATAAATAATAGTAACATTATTTGAATATAATTCTGCAACCCCGAAAAAAGCTGAAATGATGAAATCCGGGTTAAGATACGAAAATTACAGCCATTTTGTTGTAAATAAATTTTATTACAAAAACAACATTTCGTAAGTCAAGCGCATTTGATGCGCAGGTGTTGAAACATGCAGGTAGAACACACTATATCTATTCCTTAATAATCTGACATTCAATGCAGTCGTGCGACCACCAACTCAGACGAACAACGTCCTTCATTCTGACGCCATGGAAGGCATCGACAAAAAAAGAACCATAAATGTTGAATTGATTACTATACACACCTGTGCCACTATTTGGGTTCTCCGTGTTTTCTTCAACAAGCGGAGGTGTTTCTGGAGATGATGAGATTTCTTGTGCCATTTGAATATTAGCGATATCTACGAAACTTGTCGATCTGAATCGGGAATTAAGTCATTTTCAGTTTTAAAAAAAATTAATAATAAATTAATTATAATCTTTGAAACTCTAATTTACGAAGTTTAAATGACCTAAACAATTTTTTATTTATTTATTTATTAGATTTATAAATAATTTAATAATTAATAATTAATAAGGATTAAAAAGTTGAATTGAAATTAAATTATTTTAAATATTTTAAATATTTCATAATTCGTTTAATCAAGGAGCAGAGGTCTTTCTGACAAGTACAGTTTTACAAAAACACAACTCGTCAGAATATTCAAAGTTTATTTATTAAATTTACGTATTTATTCAAAGTTTATTTATTAAATTTACGTATTTATTCAAAGTTTATTTATTAAATTTACGTATTTATTAAATTTATTTATTTACCAAATAATTCGCATGTTTTTAAAGGTTTTTGAAAAATTGTATTTAAATAAAAAATGATCACTTTTTAAAAAATTTAATTAATTAAATTAAATTTATTAAATTATAACTAATTATTGTCGAAAAAGATTTGTAAGCTAATTTATTTCATTTAGTTAGAAACGTAGAATACGTCNATTGTATTTAAATAAAAAATGATCACTTTTTAAAAAAAATTAATTTATTAAATTAAATTTATTAAATTATAACTAATTATTGTCGAAAAAGATTTGTAAGCTAATTTTATTTCATTTAGTTAGAAACGTGGAATACGTCATATCATAATAATATGATAACAATATTATTATTATTGTTAATAGAAATTATAATATTTGTATTAATTATTGCATTATTTTACTATTATATTGTATTATTGTAAAATTATTATAATATAAGAATAATATTGATTGTAATTAATTAATAAATTTACACATCAAAACATTAAATGTGTTTGTCCTGATTTTCCATTTCACTTTTACCAACCAAAATTATGCTCCCAACGAGGGGGCGTCCACAAAATGGATTGCAGAATTGCCGGAAAACTATTGAAACGAATTCATTGAAATACTTAATTGTTCGAGCCAGTGTTAGTCGAAGGTGTTTCTGGGATTTAAGCTTAAAATTATTTAAATTATTTAATTAATATGATTATATTTTTTAAATTAATTAAAGGATTATTAATTTTCTAAATTTAAAAATTTTAATGAAATTGTGGGAAGTTGGTGTGTGGATGAATTACCAAAGATTATTTATTAATAATAATAATAATAATAATAATAATAATAATAATAATAATAATAATAATAATAAATTAGTTAATTGTATTATCAATTTATGTCAAATTGTGAATATTTTGAATATTATTAAGATTAATAATTGACAATTAATATCATTGTTAAGAAATTTATTACTTACCCATAATATATTTATCTTGTGCATTACGTAATCAGGACAAGCATATTTATTGTCATTATGATTTATTATTTGCACTTGTAATTTTAAAGAATAACTTGATAAATTGTCAACATCCACGAAACACCTCTGCTCGGAAAGTGAAGCAAACAAGAAATATTTCGTTGAATAACTGAGTTACGTAAGTCCTACATCAAATTAAGTTTTGGACGCTTCCCTCGGAGGTGGTCTTAAAAAATAACTTTAGTTGTCAAGTTGTTGATCTCTCAAAAAGATAAAATTATTTCGAATTTAATGAAATGAGTAATGATTTCAAATATTTGACTTATCTCTGCAATTAAAGCCAATTCTTCTATTTAAAACGTTTTATTATTAACATTATTATTAATATTAATAAAAACAATAATGTTGTCAATTTTATGAATAATAATATTATTTATAATATTTTTATTAATACAAATTGTTTGCATAATATCCCCTATTAATATAATTATGATTTTTATTATTGCACAACAACTATTACTATCAATCATACTCTGATGAAATGTGAAAGCACTCCCGGTTATAGCGGGAGAGTCCAAAATTCATATGTAACAGTTGACCACTTTTAAAAACACATTCCATCTTATGTCACCTGAATTCTCTAAATGAAGAGGTGTTTCTAAACCAGCCTTGTTTGGAAACCATTTTTACTTATTATGATAAATTCAACTCATTAATATTAATTAAAGAGTGTCGGACAAGGTTATCTGTATTTGTTTAATAATGAATTATTAAGATTACCCAGATTTAAGAAAAATCATTAATTCCATCTGTTCCACTTTTAAGGAGAATCCACAACATAATTCCTTTTGAGTGCATCACGTGAGTAGGTCTGCAAAAATTCGACGAAATATAGAGACGCCTTAAATGCAAATTTTAGTGTTTTTGTTTTTCTAAATTATCGTGTGTGGTCCCTCAACAAAGGTGTTTTTGAGGAATACGAATTTGGCAATATTAATTAATTAACTTAATTGCTAAAATATTTTTTTTTAATTTATTTTAAAATAAGTAATTATAAAACATGCAAGTACAAGATAAACAATGTTATAATAATAATATTAATAATAATAATAATAATATTAACAATTGTAAAAATATCAAATAAATTAAAGGAATTTTAATTACCTTTGTTTGGCAATTGAATGGATTGTAAGTTAGGTTGATTTGATTTAAATTGTTTATTATTATTATTATTATTATTATTATTATTATCGTTATTATTATTATTATTATTATCGTTATTATTATTAATATTAATATTATTATTACTGTTATTGTTATTACTGTTATTATGCTATTGCTATTATTATTAAATATTATATTATTTTAACTATGACTGCAAATTACTCTTAATCGTTAGACTGTGGGTTTATTTAAAATATTATTTATTTTTTATAATTCATTTCATTCAGGAATCATTAAATTAATTTAAATGTCCATTCATTCCCCGGATAAAGGGCTTAAAATCTAAATAATCAGATTTTCTTTCAGATAATAAATTCATTTTGCAATATTTTTATTTAATTATGGCCCAATTATTGCAGTAATAAATACCGTTATTGTTCATGTTGGTAATACATTGTTCAGTTAATATTTTGCATGAAACATATTTTGGACTTACTAAAAGATTCCGATTTATTCGTTAGGTGTCAGACATGCATTAAAAATACATCGGTAGGTGGAGTTCAAAATTATTATTTTGGTTTTAAGTTGATAACCAATCATTATCAATAATTTAATAATACATTTTTTTTTACTATTTTGTTCATAATTTTGTTATTATTTTAGCAATTAGTTTGTTAATTTAACATTCCACAATGTTGAAATAAAGTTTGTGCTCAAACGTGTTCAGTCACGCTGTTAATAACAGGTTGTTAATGATATTGTAAGCAGATTAGCCGAATGGGTTGCGCTCCTGCATACGGCGGTAATGGCAACAGTCGTAATGTGTCGTGCTCGAAACCCAGCCTGCACTGTCGTAAGAGCCTTTAGGAAGGAGCTTTAATAAATGGTTATCAAATAGTGCCTCTGATGCTATGAATGTGGCGCTACATAAATGAATGATGTACATCCATCTTGTAACTTAAAGTAAATAATTAAACTCGTTCAAACACTACTGGGAAGTGGACTCCTATTTTCTTGTAATCCTCAACAAAGTACCTATAGAATGCCTCTTGACCTATAGATGCCTACAAACAATATTTACATACAATTTTTACAAACAATATTTACAAACAATGTTTATAAACAATACTTACAAACAAAGTTTAGAAACAACCAACAAACGCCACTATGTTTCAGACTCTAAGGTTCCAAAAACACCACAATATTCAAATTAGGAACGAGCAATTTTTCCATCAGTTATTTTCATTTCAAATTTACAGAGAAGGTGTTTCTCGTTAAAATATTATCTTATTGAATATTAATATTTGTTTTGAAGAATAACTAACCACATTAGTGACTTAATTAGCTAATCTATAAATTAATAAATCATTTTATTTATCCAATTAACGGTATATTTATTGTGTAATGTGATTGTATAATTTGTAGCTCTTAAATTGATGATCAGGGTGACATTGGTGACTCAAGTTAAATGTAATAAATTCATCGGACAAATAAAATAATTAATAATAATAATAATAAATAAATAAATAAATAATATATAATAAGTTTATTAAAAGCGAAAACATACTTACGTAAAAAAATCAATCACTCCACTTGCTGTATTTATATAATCTCCATTACATAAGAATGCATCAAAACCATTTCAATGCATTAATGTATCTGCACTCTTTCGTTTGTCTAGTAAATTAATTAATTCGTTAATTTAAGAATTCGATTCCCATTTCCTCGAAATCCTCACCAAAGTAAAGACCTTGACCTCTTGACCTAGACGCCCACCTACAAACAGTGTTTGCAAACAGCCAACCGACGTTCCAAAACACCTTCCTGTCAAATGAGTCCCAGAAATTCCTAATTGATCATATTTGAAATCCAACTTTCCCTGTTTTCATGGATTCTTATTTTTCTTTCACTCGCTGAAAAAGATCACGACGTTTGTTTTTGTGATATTTAATTAACTATCGTAATCGATCAATTGGTCGAGCCAAATCAATTCTTGGTCAGTTAATCGAACAAATGAAAGTCCAACACATTAATAATAATTTATTAAGTTAGAGCTTATCAAATCTTTTATTTCATATTTTCTTTCATTATTTTCGCTTGAGATCTTAAACGAAGAGAATGACAAGCAAATTAACAAGTATCAGTTGCTTCTGGGATAGTTTTTTTTTTTAATCTGAGGGGGGGCCTTTGAGCACCACACCTGCTGCACCATTCCATCTGTCCCTCCCCTTGCAAACAATTGGAAGGGGATGTCCCTGTGGATACAACAACCCAATACCAAATGGGGTTCTTATTTCAATTTCTTGGTTTTCAGCACTCGTTTCACCTTTCCAGAGCTTTTGTGTTGAGTTTGTTGTGGTCCTCGGAATTCAAAAGTTCAATTCAATGGCGTTGTTGTTGTTCTCTGGAATTCCTTTCCTTTTTTTTGTTTTGAAAAATTATTAAAAATCATTCCAATTCATTATTCAATTATAAAACTTTTTTCCTTCTGAGTGCTTTTGCTTGATTTTGAGAATTTTCTATACTTAATTATTTATTAATAATGCATCAATTAATACTTGATTATTAAGTTTAATAGTCAATTTTTACATTTAGCATTCAGTTTGGAAAAAGTTTGGTTTGAAATGATGATCTGAGAAATGTAATCTTGTTGGAAAGAATTGAATTAAGTTCGAACTTCTCTTTAATAAGTAAAATCTGAAATGTATATTTTTAAATTCTGTTATTTGTAAAACAAAATGCAAAAAACGAAGCACACTTCACTGTAAACGAAAAAGCAGCAGCGGAAGAGAAATTTGCATTATTGATAAAAGTCGTATTATCGCGAGAAATTCCATTGTTAGGATTCCTTTTTGAGACACGTCAAATTACTTTCTGCCAAATGAATGCACGATAAATAGCATTTCTGAGCATTTCTTTCGAATGAAATTATAAGTATTTATTTATTTATTTACTTATTCATTTATTTACTTATTCATTTATTTATTTATTTGTTTATTTATTTATTTGTTTGTTTATTTATTTGTTTATTTATTTATTTATTTGTTTGTTTATTTATTTGTTTGTTTGTTTGTTTCTGATCTCCAGCTGTAGCTTGTCATTTCCAATTGTCAGGGGGTCGTCTCAAAGCGGCCGATGTTCATTTGAATTTGAATTTTTTCCACGTTCGTCATTTTTTAAATTCACTCTCCCCGGCGATAAGAACGATCGACTCTTCTGCATTTTAATGGCGGACGAGATGTTGAATGGATAACAATTAAACGTCTTAATAATAATAATAATAATAATAATAAGTTGAGGAAATAAATCGAATTATTTACAAGATTTAAAACTTTTAGATTTAAATGCCTTATTTGCAGAGCACACAATTTGTCTCAGAAACTTCAGGGGGCGACCACGAAGAATTGAAATGATCTCTTTACAAATTGGAGTTGCAATTTCTGCTATGGCTGGCTGGTTCCATGGTTTACTGCAACATTGCATTATTATTATGACATTATTATTATTATTATTATATTATTATTACGATGTCATATTATTGTAAGATTGTTATTTTACCACAATGTCATATTATTACAATATTACGAACCGCTTCTCGACTAGTGATTCGTTAGCGTGCGATGGTATTGGAGAGAGTAAGGATCGGAAAGTTGGTTGGTTGTTCGAATAAGCTGCGGACAGAAGAAGCCACGACAACGCCATCGGGACTTCAGCTACTTCATCAGCTGGCGAGGCCCGTCCTTGGCTTCTTGGGTCGAAATATTTGTAGGAGGGGTTACCCCTCTGGGATCCCTGTCGGCACTCAAGAAGAATTTCAACGTCCAATGTCACATCATTAAAATATTATGCCCCGTGAGTTTATTATGCGAAGAAATATCGAGCGAAATGACAAAAAACTTGACGAATAATTGAAAATTACGTCGAAGTACACGAAAGTCACAAACGAAAAAGAATAAAAAAAACGCAAAAGCATCCCACGAATTGAGCTGTTGAAGTAACACGCGACCATCGATAAACCTCTCGTCGTCTTCTGACCACGTCCGTCTATTTCTCGTGCTGCTGTAATCCATCTAAACTCAATTCTAGAGTAATGTTAGTTTGGTTTTTTATTTTTATTTAAAGAAGCATTTTTTGATAAAAGGTTTTAAGCGTGGTCTTCGTTTGGGTCCATTTTGATAAGAGTCCAAAGCAAAAATTGAGTTGAAATTGATGAAGGCTCGACCGTTGTACACGCTACCACCATTATTCCATCCATTCACCTGGAAACACAAACCTGGATGTTTCAAGCTGGAAGAATCCGTGCGAGAGGAGTCATGTCGGATGACGTAAAAATAAAACTGTATGACACAGACGACACAAGCGATTCGAAATTCATTCGCGAATTTGAAATTGTTTTACAAACCAGAGTGGATTGAAAAAAAAAAAAAAATAAAAAAATAACTAGCTTAAAATTACATCACACGACGGAGAAATATCCACATTGAGCCACTTTAGATACGCTTGGATGTCCGCGAGATAGAAAGAAAAGAGTAAAAGAAGGAATATCCACATTCGAGGAACTGCCTCCAATATTCATTCCAATGTACTTCTCAAATCACACAAAGAGCTACTTGGCAGATGGGTAAAGGTTCCTCAAAAAATATAAGCACACGACGTTATTACAGTGTGAGAGGTATGGAGATGAGTGTAGCTTGTCCATTTTTTTGGGAATGTAAGGACATTCGTCGTTGAGTACAATTCACTTGTCTCCTTAAAAATCTCAGTGAGATTGAGATTGAGGGCTTGCAAGGTCTTACGCCCTGTTGTTGATGATGTCCTGATGCTGCTTGGCGAAGTTGTTTTGCCTCAGTTTTTCCATCAGGGCCGAATTGTGCGCCGGCAAAATAGAAATGACCTTCGCCTCTGGGAAAGATCCGTCCTTGACCCCTCTGTAAGAGGGCGTCTGAGGTCTGCTTGTGAGACCCTCTGGGCAGCCGCAGTCGTCTGCTAATCCCGTTGAGGGGAGTCTCTCTTCCATGCTTGGTGGGCGACGAGCCGAGGAATGTTGCAAACTTCTGTTGTACCTGGGGCTTGACCTGTGCAACGGGCTGTTTGACTCCGTACTGGGCTTGCCTCTGCTCTTCAGCTGTTGACTGTTGACCTTTGACATAGAAGTTGAACTCTTTCAGCTGAGCAGTTCTCAGGGGCAGGGTCTCCTGCTCACCATAAAAAGAAGAAGAAATGGGCAATAGTTGCTGCTTGATGTAGTCGTTACACTGAGGAGGACTTGGTTCGACCACGAATCGCTGTTGGCAGTTCCACTTGTTGTGTTGTTGTTGCTGCTGCTGCAAATAGTGTTGCTGGATTCTACAGTTGTCGTTGCAGTACCCTGGGTCCTCAGCTGATCTACACTGACAATCGGCCTCATCGATGCTCAGTAACATGGAAGCCGGTGGAGGAGGCAGGTTTTGAACTCCGCTCTCAGGGTTGGGCTTCATTGGAGCTATTTCTACGGTCAAAGACTTGGCGGGCTCGCAGATAAAGTTCGAGGTCAAAGGTTGAGGGGCGTGGTGATAGTAGGTCCTGCAGTAGGTGGGCGAGTTGACCCCGCTACTTCCTCTGTCCAGTGTGTCGTTCGAATCATTCCTCAGGTCAACGAGTTTCCAAGAAACTGGAGTTTATTTCAATCAATGTATTAAGTCATGGATGTAATATCAATGGATTAAGTAATTATAATTTTAAAAATAATAATAGTAATAATATGGATGATGATGATGATGATGATGATGATGATGATGACGACGACGACGACGAATTAAAAAGTCCGAGAATTTCTGAGAAATTAATAATTTGATGAATGCAAGTTTAGTTATTTATTTGTTTTCGACGCAAAACAATCTGACGGCATGAAATGGAGATTTATTTCTAAATTAAGATAAATCATCATAAGTGATATTGCCATTATCACTGGGTGTCCTTAATGCGAGCTCGGACGAAAGCAAGAAAGATGGCACTGTCGCGATGATGATGATGGTGATGATGATGATGATGATGATGATGATGGTGATGATGATGATGATGGTGATGATGATGATGATGATGATGATGATGATGATGATGATGATGATGACGATGATGATAATGATGGTGATGATGATGATGACGACGATGATGATGGTGATGATGATGGTGGTTCAAAAACCATTGAAATTTCATAAACTGAAAAAACTGATAATCGACTTTGATGTNTGATAATGATGACGATGATGATGATGATAATGATGATGATGACGATGACGATGACGACGATGACGACGACGACGACGATGACGATGACGATGACGATGACGATGACGATGATGATGATGATGGTGATGATGATGATGGTGGTGATGGTGATGATGATGATGACGACGATTATGATGGTGATGATGATGATGATGATGATGATAGTGGTGATGATGAAAAAAAAATGATGTCGAGTAAAGAGACTGTTTTAAAGCCTGACACAATGACGATCATGAGATTAATTGCTCAGATTTGATTGAAAAATCATTTTTAAACAACTTAATTCTTTACGAACTTTAAGTTTATGAAAAGCTATGCTACAATTTCAAATAAAACGTTCATTCTCAAACTTGAAGTTCATTTGTTCATTTCTTCTGAATAAATAACAAAGAACATTTCTCATCTTGTTCTCCAGGTGGAATTATTGTCCTATCTCATAATATATCACCTCTGCGTCTCCAAGTGAAGGGGTTCTGGATTTTCCATGCTTTCCTTTTTTACTCACCTTCTGGGATTTCCAGGAATACTTACTAATCTCCATCCAAGCAATGTTTTAATTCCAAGTCCACAGAACGAGTGACATTAATAAAATGTGTATATATTTATATATTTATATATATTTAATGTCTGCTTGGATTTAAATGATTTATTTCATTTTAAATAATTTATTTATTTACTGTTATTTATTTATTCATTGATTTATTATTATTTATTTATTATTAATTATAATTTTATATTGTAGTAATTTAATAATCCTGTTAATGTTTTTATTTTAATAACTCGAAATTGTAATTATATTTAATTCGTTTTCAAATGACTTGAAATTAATAAAACCAAATAAAATGTTATTTCAAAACAAAATAAAAGAAAAACTTTTTTCCGAATTAGTTAAATTTGCATTTCTTCTGAAATGTTCATGCTTGTTTTTCTGATTTCTTAATCGAAACTGGACACCGGAAATTTGCGGGTTTTAAATTATTGGAAATTCTTTCTGGAGTTTTTCGAAATTATTTTCGAGTTTTTCCGTCACAAATAATTTAAAATTTCCCTTAAAAACGTCGAAATACAAAATAAAATCTTCAGATGAAATTTCTCAGATTAATTGCAGCTTATGTTCTGTCACATCACATTTATTTCTCCAAAGAAAATAAATAGAAAAATATTCCTCCATTACAACCGCAGACCTCATCACCAAATGTATTGTGGAGCGGCCTCGACGTATTCTTACGCTCAAAAAGAGAGGAAGCATGTGCAAGTGCTCGTCGTCTGAGACCTTCCTTAAAGTCAGGAAAAACCAGACAACGTAAATACGGAAAACCATTGATGGCCACTGTAAGGCAATATTCTTAGTAAATGCAAAGGTCAACAAGACCACCACAGGTCGAAGGTCATTGGTTAATGGTAGCGATTAAAAAATTATATTAACTAACCATAGCATTGCAAGTAATGTATGAAATGTTTTTAATTATAATATAATTTATTTATTAATGTTCATTACTATGTTATTCTAATAATAATTTACTAATAATTACCAAATAATTAATTATTAATGGATATAATTATGATTGCGGCTAAATTGTTTTGATTTGAAGATCTCTGTCACAAGGAATGTTTTTGAAAACTGTCCCAACATTCCAAACATTAATTTTACATGTTTTCATGTTTACCATATCGTGAGAATATTTTTATAACAACAATAACATTAAACATTAATAATAATAATAAAATTTAAAAAATAATAATAATAGTAATCATACTAACAATCGTATTATGGACAAAATTGTTGAATAAATATCTCCCTCTTGGTAGTATTTGCCCAAAAAATAGAATTTCAATCTTTATGTTTCACAACAACAACAACAACAACAATAATAATAATAATAATGATGATTTAGCACCCCCAGAATTGCAAAATTGTGGCCGTCACATCTCCTGAGGCACTTGGAGATGTCCATGTTCTTGTCAACGAACTTCGCCTCTCTTTCGTAGGCAGTAGTGTACCTCAGGCAACCGAAGTACCGGGGCAGTAAAACCTTTACTGGATTGAAAGTGATTGAAAATTGAATAAATAAATAAACAATGTGTGCACAGGTGATTTTTTTTAGAATGTAATTTTTTTAAATTGCATAATTAAGCTATTACGACCATTGGGTTTCGATTAAGTTATGCTATCGTAATATTATTATTATTATTATTAATAATAATAACAATAATAATAATAATAATAATAATAATAA
>MPNW01001189.1:0-15842 GCA_011800805.1 Hirudo medicinalis
AGTCACCTGAAAACCCACCTCTTCAGGACACCAACATGAAGCTAATGAAGACACAAGGCGCCTCTGACGCTATGCAAATGGCGCATTATAAATTAACTATTATTATTATTATTATTATTATTATTATGATGGTGGTGGGGATTATAATGTCAATAGTGATATTGAAGACGTGATGAAAACTTTGATATTCGTAAGGATGTACTTGACTGAACTCAGACTCATTCTTCAGAATTCAGAATTGCTAACGAAGTCAGCATGTATTTTTTACAAGTTCAGTAGCCCGTAAGTAATGATGACGACGTCGATGATGAAGAAAGAGAAGACATCTTTGATGATGACGATGATGATGAAAAAGACATCTTTGACGATGACGATGACGTTGATGGCAAACAAATTATCCCCTTTTGTTCATAATCACGTGACGTCACGGCATCCATCTTGTTTGATTGACTTTTATGTCACTATTAAATGTATCGCTAAATCCATACGCTCCATTATTGCCATAATAACAACGACCACCACAATAATAATAATAATAATAATAATAATAATAACATTAATAATGTTAATAATAACAATAACAACAATAATAATAACAATAATAATAATAACATGTGCCACTAGACATTCTGCATGAAAATCTCACCTCAGTTTTTCATGAACAAATGCTAATTACATTATTATAAATATGACGACGAATATAATTATTATGAAGTCATCCTGACTGCTGTTAACATCTTTGTTGCTACTGAAATTATGAATTATGAATTATGAATTACTTAATTACAAGTTACCGATTGATCCCGCTGTTTCCAGAAGAGGGAAGGACAGAATTCAGGCATTTATCCAGAATCAGGGAAGTGTTTTTTCCGCTTAGAGAGAGAAATGGCTTACGCTGGTTTCACGGTTCAGTGAACCGTGAAGATCCTAATCCAGGAATACGTCAATCCGCCATTCAAACCATTCATCTGTCAATCCGTCATATAATTTATTTACATTATACAAACATTAATTCTTAGTTAGTTAACAACAATGAGGAATGCAAATGTCAAACGAATATTTCCTGAATCCTTCAACATTTCTTCACTCGTTCCTCTCCGTTGGAAATGGATTTCATTAAAGTCTCCGAAGTGCCTTGTAGCCACGTTTCCAGGCCTGAATGCGTTCTTCAGAAATCAGTTTTTCTTTTCAAAATTTTTGAAATGTTTTCGCTTTTGAAATATTTATTACTTAAAAATTATAATAATAATAATTTTACAATTTTTCCCTCTTTTGACATGCAACTTCCCGAAACTCCCTAACTCGGACTCTTCAAAAGACCAACTTGCTCTGACACAATTTCAATGCAAATTAGAACGGGATCTTGTTGTTGAAATTTGTTAAATGCATTATTTTGTTGTTGTTGTTGTTGTTGTTGTTGTTTTGATGAGTTGCAGGTGTTGTCAGTGCTATGCCAAAGTGATTCAATTTAAATCGAAATTCATTTCGACATGCAATCATTAACTGAATTTTAAGAAGGAATTTCTTGGAAAATTATTCGCAGTAGTCGTCAAATTAAACACAAAATAATTACTTTTTCGTCGAATCAGTGTTGCGCAACAACATGCAACAAGAACAGGATTTTTGTTCTTAATGCCACGACCTCCAACTACTCCGAATTAAGGTTTAAATTCTTTCCTTTCAGTATTTTTGGACTCCATTTATCAGGAATTAAGTGCAAATTGAGAACGTTTCAGGTAAAAGGGGAACATTTTAGTTAAACATTTTCAAAATCGTTGACTTAATTCCCACATAATTCATCTTATTTCGAACAAATGAACTCAATTCTCAGCAAATGGTGATCAGCGAATTTTAACTTTTTCGTTTCATTTAGAAGATCTTTTCCTGTTTTTCCAACAGTTTCACGTGTCGTGAAAAGTCTTTAAAGAGAAAATTTCGGAGAAAATTTTGACGTTTTTCATGAAATTCTTCCATTTTGCATGTGCCACTGCACAGGGGTCTCCACCAGCCCAAGAAACCAAGAAACCTTTTTTTGTTTCTTGTCAGGGAGGGGGGGGTTAACAGGATTGGCGCAGAGGCTCGTGGGCCTCCACCAGAACCATGTCTCTGGGCTTCCACCTGGGTAAATACGGGGCGCTGTTAATGTCCTTTCAAGTGCAAGTCCAACAGAATGGAATCACATTCAGTGCTTTCATTGATTTATGTGTCGCTGGAATGTGTTTGGAAAGCCAAAGTTATGAAACATCTTAGTGCAATTTTAAAGAAATTCTACAATTTCTATCTTTCAACATAAATAAATCAATCTATAGTAAACCTCGATGTTGACAAATTGATTTTAAGAAAACATGAATGTTATAAATATAGGCGAGAACAAATAATATCAGTAAATGTTTTAATTACTTCTGTTTTCAATGCTCTCAAAGTGAATATCGGAATATGTGGAAAGTAAAATCACGTTTAATTCCACACAAGTCTTGGTCCATAAATCTACTCAAAAACACGACTTGACATTATTTGTCAATCCTTCCTCCTAACGAGTGACTGGGAAACTGTGGAAACTGTCAGAGCTTAATAACGCCAATAATAACGGATTTTTGGCCAAGTGACGGGCAAAAGCCACCTCACTGGCAGCGACATTTCGTGTCCGTCAGTTCTCCAACATCGGTGAGCTGGACAACTCGCGGCTACCGGAACTCAGTGTCACTCCAGCCAACCAAAATAATGCACTAATGCATGCTTTTGATTTTGTTCCAATTACGTACTGCAGTTATTTTGTTGATCGAGTCGGTTGTTTTGCTAATCAACTTCAGTTTGTAAAAATGCTCTCCAATCCTGCAATACTTCGTGTAGGACTTACTGCGAGCTTGGAGTATTTCCCTTTGGACATTTTGAGTTCCTTTTGAGCAAATAATACTTTAATTGCGTGTTGTTATATTTCTTGTTTTTCTGTTTTTGTTCAATAAAATAAAAAAATATAAAAAAATATATCATAATATTACTTTACTCGTTGCATCGCAACAATTGAATTGAGGAGAAAAAATAACTAAGTAATCATAACAACAACAACAACAACAACTAAATCACCAGCAACAATAACAACAACAATATTAATGATGTACGGCTGCGATAACAAGAAGAAGAAGAAGAACAAGAAGAAGAAGAAGAAGAAGAAGAAGAAGAAAATAATAATAATAATAATAACAATATTATCAATGTGATTACTAAAACCATTAAGCACATAATCAGCTTTGCAATTGCACTCAAACTGTCTCCTAGCGTTATCAGTAAGCGCTGATTTCGCTTGCAACTCTTTTTTTATGAATTCAATTTTAAAATGTTTCGTCACTTTACCCAGAAACCATGACAGCAAGCAGCAGCAGCAATCCCAAAGCAACCAGTGATTTCATCTTTCAAATCTAAAAAATCAAAAATTGAAATACAGAAAAAGTCGGGCATAAAAGTTTCTATTGTAAATGCTAGTCGCTCCAATTGGGGGCCACAGTAGGGCCACCCGTCCGGGATTAAAATAGATTGTTGAATTTAAAAAAATAATAATTGCTAATCGAAAAAATGAACTCTGTAAAACTCTGTAAAGCCAAAAGAAGCGTTAGACTTGTTCTACCTTTTCAACGCATTTGCTAATGAGTGTTGTGAGCCAGAGATTATATTATATCGAAGATCGCAAAAGGGGAACAGCTGGTACATTGTTAATGACAATATCAGCTTGTACTAGCTTGACTAAGCCAGCGCTTAAATGCAATAGCCTACAGTAGTGCGAGAATATTGGCTGACTAAAATTTAATGGGGACTAAACCATCAACAGTTTGTTCAACGAAGGCATTGAGACGAGAGAGAAACTTGAGTTTTAGCAATTTAGAGGTGTTAAAATTTGTGCGAAATGATGATGGATTCAGCATTGTCAGACTCTTATTAGGTTGACCTGACCAATAAAATATATGTATACCAACATATGTATACCAATATAATGTATACCAACAAGATATACTTGCAACCATAAATGACTTAATTTTTTAAATTTACGACTTTTTAAAATTTTTCAACCAAGATATACTAATAACTAATAAAATAGTTAACTAATAGTTATTATTAATATTAATTAATTAGTAGTAATTAACTAATAGTTATTATTTTATTAATAATGTGATAAATGCATGTTTAATGGATTATTAAGTTCTTTTATTTAAGCAACATACGAAGAGAACCACAATATTCATAAACCTTTCAAGTTTTTATTTTAAAAATATTGAAGATTTAAAGAATAGTAAATATTGCAAAAACGAAAATGTAATATATAATATCGGAATGATTGACAATCTGGCGCACTCTGACCACAGTCACCCCTCCTGGGGTACTTTGACGACCAGGTTGGTCCCGGGATCGTAAAATACAAGGACCCTGTTTAGTTGAAGCGTCCTGGTTAAAGCAGTTCCTTCCTTGTGAAATTCTACCTGAAATGACAAGGGTTAGGGTTAGGGTTAGGGTTGGGGTTAGGATAAGGATTAGGGTTGAGAAAGTAAAAAGTTTATTTTATTTTTATTTATTTCAATCAAAAAAAGGGTCACAAGCGACCACTAACACAAATTGGAATCTCTCAACGTAAAGATATAGAGTGCATAGAAATTTGAAAATTTGAAGTTATTAAATTGTTAGATATTTTGTTAGATCAGTGTTGGAAATGCTGGCTTTAAATCTACTATGGGTTGTGGAGCTGTTAATATCTGGGGCCAGAGTTACAAGAAGTTACAAGAGATTTTGATGCATTTCACGAAGACGTGCTTTATGTAAATCGTCATTAATGCCATCAAAATGAAGTAAAATAATATTTGGAATCTCACTTCCAGTTCTGGAAGATTCCGTTCGAAATACTCGCGCACTTCGTCCACATTCTGAAATTTTAGTAAAAAACAAGAAAATTTAAAAATAAAAATATATTTTAATGAATTCGTAATAAACGTAATGAAATATTTATCTTACTTTAATACTTCAAAAATGAAAAAAAAAACAAAAAACAAAAAACAAATCATGCAATCATCAATCACCTTGTTGAGCAATTCAGGAAAAACATACAATTCCCTATCAAAGAATCTGAAACAGAATGTCAATTCTTTACTTAAATTTCGATTATTTCTCGATCTTACGACTTCGCGTTACATATTACTGAGATAAACACGCGAACATGTGAATGTTTTTCTACCAATTATGCCAATTAATCCACTTAATCCATCTAAATGCCACACAGACCCTGAAATCACGATAGCGGACATCAGCAACACTAAAGCAATCGACGTCTTCATCTTTCAAACCTGGAATATATCAGAATTAAATGAATGAGGCAAGATATTCGGCGTTCCACTTATAAGCATTACTTACTGAATGTGGTCAAGGTTCAAAAGGCAATAATTTCGCTAGGTTTGTTTACCTTTTCTGGAAAGATAAACTGTGAATATACAATGTTTTGTTGATTCATTTAAAAAATATTCGCAGATATTTTGCCTTTAACCTGTGAGACACACTATTTCTCTTTAATGTTCCAAGTAATTGCACAAATAAGTTGTCTGTTGCTACAACAAACATTAAAACATTCATTAATGGACGTTTTAAACATTAAATCATTTTTATAACTTTTTTTTTTTATAAGTTTGCAAATAAAAAATTTGATAAGTATTGAACTTGAAAATTAGTATTGAAAATGTTTGATTTAGTGATTTAGAAATTTAGATTCTATGCACGATTGGATCTCAAAGTTCACGAACAAAAAATAACTCAAGGGCAGACGACATCCAAAATGATCTGGATTTGTCGAACAATTCAAAAAATAGCTTGCACAAAAAAAAATATATTTTTTTTATCGAACTTCATTAAATAAATGTTAATAATAAATGCAAAACATAACCATTATTTTTATCAAAGAAAATTAAAATTCGAGAAAATATTACGAAAAAGTATCAATGATATCAGGGAGTCAATTTTTATTTGTAAAAAAAAAAATCTAATCTAATTTCCACTACAAAGAAAAACTTTTAAATTTTCCGTGACAGCCGTATATTATTCTTAGATGAATGTTTATAGACATGTCGGAATTTTGAATTTCAAAAAGGATGAAATGAGACAGGCGGATCGGGATCTTTCTGCTTTTTTTTGAGCGTCAATGTTTCGTGATTTATCAATTTTTATTTTCTCTATTTATAAATTTCCCTCGGAGAAATCTGAATTTATTTTTAAACCTTCCATGTTTGCGTCTCGGCTAAAGTTCGGCTTTGTTGACGATTTGAGAGTTTGGAATTTTAAGATACTTGTCGTCCGACTGCATTTGCATGGTAAATTTAGATAAAGAAATGCCAAATTCTTAGAATTCATCAAATTAACTATCACCATGCCGGCATCTTTAAATACAGACTTGATCGTCGCACGTACCTGTACTTATTTAGTAATTTTCTTTGCAAAGCCATCCCCACTACATTTCCATTATATATATTCTAAAACAGTCAAAGCTATTATTTAGATTTTAGATTTAGATTAAAATTGATTTGCGTTTACACTTGTCAATTTCAAAACATTCTTACAAGACATTGTGATGCTTCAGATGATGGTTTGAATCCGTCCAATGGCTTCAGTTTACTTGGATTGGTGAATTTGTTTAAGAAAAATTTCTTTTTTTTTTCGTTTTCCAGATTTGAATAGATTATTGAAATTAATTGGAGACATTCTTTGAATGAGTGTGATACAATCATATTGACGTTATGATTATAATTCATTGAGTTTGATTTATCACAATCCTAGCAGTCCACTTAGGTGGTAAATGCTAAAGATAAATAGAGTTGTTAATATTAGAATTCCTACAAGTAATGTTCTAACAACTTCTAAAATAAAATCTCGTTCAAAATTAAAATCTTTGTTATTACATGCAGGTTAAGCTTCTAGACACGGATCCCTCAATGGAACTTGGACAAATATGCCAGAGAGGCAAGTGCCAAAAACAATAAGAGTCCTGGGAAGCTACTGATTCTTCTGGAACTGTTGCAGTAATCCGTGCTGCAGTGACATACCTTGACAATATTTCCTTCTCGATTTAAGTCCTCACATTCGAAATTTCTGACGTAGTCGTCGTCTGAGCATAGTCTCGATATTCTATATGCTCCTGGATAATGGCATCGTTAAACGTTATTAATATTATTATTATTATTATTATTAATATAATTATTATTATTATATTTCATTATTCATTATATTATAGTTATTATTCAGAATTCAAAATAATTAATGTATGATTTCAATATATTTAGAATTAGCCAATACTGTACTCGATACCCAGGGGCACGACATTATTTTTAAGTTGAGCGTCCTCTCTCAGGATAACCAACTAATTGTGAACCATTCCTCTACAATCTTGAAGACTTTCCTCTTGGATTTTACTCTTGCATATAATAATATAATAATTGCTAAATTATTTATATTATGATAAACTATGGGAAGTATGGGATATTGTATGGCATGTTATACAGCTTGACTTATTTGCTCCTCTTAACATCCTCTTTACAGTACGAAATACTTAGTCTTAAAAGGACACCAATTATAATTTTCATGAAATCTTTACCAGAGTTAAATATTACCATTGCGCTAGAGTATGACGTTATCATAACATAAAGCCAGTGAATCTTCAGACGAATGATGGGGGAAAAGATACAGCAGATGCATTTTTAAAATTCTTTCTTATTGAAGATGATAGAAGAGCAATGTACATGATGCGCTGATGTTGGTATACCAAATACAGTGTAACTTCATACCATAGTTTGAAAAACATACCTAATAGTTAAAAATAAATCGTGTAAAATTAAATTAGCAAACAGAATTAATAAATACATGCAAAATATTAATTAATAACTAAACTGTTAGCCGGGTTGTTATTAATTGTCATTAACTTAATTGGCTTCGAGAATCAAATCCATTACCTTACCAGTTCTTACCTGAGACAGTAATAGCTTTGATCTTTTTGCAGGTATTCCCTCTACAGCTGGTTATACCGCTTTGACTTGGATCGAAAGGATCATCGCAGTTACTCTCAAACATACATTGGTAGCACTGCACAGCCAAACATTCTCGAGTCAGGAAGGTGAGGAAGAACGGTGCCAAAACCAGCATCAACAGAGAGGCTCTTTTCATGGCTTGGAATTTCAAATCTCCCAGAATATGAAAGTATATAATATAATGTAATGTAATATTATTTAACTTTTATTGAGTAATTATTTGTTCTTTATTCAAGGTAATCAATTCAATTCAATCAATTCAAATCAATTCAAGGTAGGATCGCGAACTTCTCAAACATTCAATTCTCAAAAACACGAAGTAAAATGCAAACATTTTATCCTAATTTCAATTAGTAAGTAACTTCTCAATCAATCGGATGTATTAATCGCTAAATCCGATATATTATTATTTTTACCGACAAATTTTTCGAACTGAAATTCTCAACAGAGTTTAACCTTTGGCATGGTGTCTTTTAAGTAAGAAAAGAATAATATGAGTTAATTGAAGGAACAAAACATCTCAATTAAGTTCCTCTGATCCTCGTGCTGCTACTGCTGATGATGGTGATTATAGCAATGACGGTGACGATGACGACGATAACGATGTGATATAATAATATAATTTCTAAAATATTTAATTAATCCAATTTACAATGATAATCTGCATTTGAATAATTGTTGATAAAGAAGAATTAGCCTTAATAAGAAGCAAATATATTTAAAAGAACGAAATTTTTTTTTTAAATTTCACGATAAAAAATATTCTCATTAATTTTGAATGTTCTTCAATAGTCACGACTTAAAAATAAATACATTTTATCCGCCAAGTTTTTTGGTCGGTCAAATCATTTTAACCATTCCGCAGCATTTATAACCGGATCGACTGCCAGACGAGAAACAAAAACAAGGATGAATATTTGACAATGGCAAATTTTTATTTTAAATGTAACAAAATGCAAGGTTCAGAATAATCAAAAGGACCATTCGAAGGGATGTATTCCCGCTAGTGGATGACCTGTGAAATAATTGATGGTTGAAACAACCAACTAAAGGTTTAGGGATCACTCAGTTAACTGGTCTGTTTGACATTAAATTTTGAAAACCGTCCATGGTAATTGCAAACATCACTTATCTCTTTGAAATCGCTGTTGCAAATTATCGCTATTATCAAAGAAATTCATTCAACGGTGAGCATTATTCATTTAGTATTAAAATTGTTAGAATATAAAAACAAATGAAACTTAACTATTTCATAAAATCAGTTCGTTTTCGAAAATATAAATACATAAAATTTTGAAATTGATTATTAAAGACATTCGCGCAATTCTTGCACAATAAAACTGTAAAGACAAATGAAAATGAAACATTGAAACCATTATTGTGATTTCACAAGGCATAAAAATGCACAAATTCAGTAAAATAAATATTGGAAGTCATTGGTGAATATCTGTCTTAGCTTCTTGATTGCTAGACATGTATATTTTATTTAAACTTAGCTCGAGCTTTAGAAAATGCCAGCAAGCATAATTTAGTCGAACTACCTTTTCAATAAGTTTTGTTAAAAAGTCATCTCAAAACGTCCGAGGCAGTTTAGCAGTGAAGGCACAGATTGCTTACTGGAGCTTCATCAGTAATGCCAGAGAGGCAATTGACAAAATCAGAATGAGTCCAGAAAAACTGCCAAATATTCTGGAATCGTTGCACAACTCTTTGTCGCAAGCACATGCAACACCAGTCAACCCTAATATATCGATGTCCTCACAGGAGGATTTTTCAATCACATCGTTTTGGCAATTCCTGAAGACGTATTGCCATCCTGTGTCAGAAATGGTTATTTATATCATTATCTGCAAAATCAATATTCATCAGAATTATTTAGTATTATTTATAAACAATACAAAACCACAGCTATTGCATTATCAATGCCTTATTACATTAATTCATCACGAGCATTCCAATGCAAACTCATCACATATATATTGCACATGTGCACATATTTATTTAATATATTTAAATTTAGAATAAATGGTCGCAGGTTTTAAATCCTGCACAAAATTCCTACCCGATCTCTCTTTATACTTTACTTTAGCGCATGATTTCCCCTCACATTTGGTTACACCGTCCAGGTTTGGATTGAATGGATCATTGCAAAATGTACTTGTGTCATCGTTGCTACATTGGTAGCATTGGATGGCCAGACCTTCCTCAGTGAAGAACATGAAGAATTGAATCGCTAAAACTGGCATGCACACGGAGGCCCTTTCCATGGCTTGAAGTTTTCTCCTTTCCAAGCAATAATAAGATAGTGGTTGTTATTTATTAAACGAAATTATCCTTCATGAGGAAGCACCACGAGCCATTCAAACATTTAAATATATTTAAAAAAAAAAATAAAAAAATAAAAATCTTATTTCGAAATCTATTTACTTATTTAATCTCGTATTGCAAATGTTCAAATTGAATGTCTAGGTGTTACGATTCATCTTCCATTTCGAACCTATGTAAGCATATTGTTACAGGTAGAAAATTTATTTTTGTAGTTGTTAACATTCATATTTGTATTTATTTTATATTAAAATATCACCTAGATAGAATATAATTGCACCTTACTTCGTCAAAATTTCGGATCGATCAGTTTATGGCGTTTATAAGAAAATTGGCCACGGACTGAATAATCTTCACATTAGCAAATTGATGTGGAATTTCCGTAGCTCCACAGTTTGGCTGTTTAAAATTAATTTTAAAATAACTGTCGATTACGTATTTTCCCGTACAGTGCATTTAAGGATAGTTTCACTTTACCTATTTCAGAAATGGTTATCAAAACGCACTCATTGGTCTGCTGAACTCTTTGAACTCTTTTTGACCACGGTTGTCGAGAAAAATGTCGAAATTTCTATGACTCACCCGATGAAGTTGTTCATTGCATTGAGGATGTCATTTCAGTTTTTTCCGGGAGGGGCAAGCACTCGCATCACTTGAAGCGATAACTTTTTTTTTTGCTTCTAGCCCAAAAAACATGGGATAGAGGAGGAGTCAAGATTGTTATTTAAACTAACATGACGGTATCACTGTGTTATTTTTTTATTAGCTTACGTTATTATTTAAAGCAGAGGTACATGGACACAGTTTAAAGTTGGAGAGCACTGCTTTGTATTGATATTAATATTAGTATTTTCCAATTCACTGAAACACCTTTAGGGATCACTCATTTAGCTGCGGTTTGACTTTAGAGTTTGAAAAATATTCTTGGTATTTATCAACATCACTTATCTCTTTAAAGTAGGAATCGACTGGGGACCATGGCTCCGGCAAATTTTAGCCGGGATTTAGCCGGGGAATTACGTAAATCATGTGTAAGAAATTTACACACTTTTTTTTTTATTAATGTGAGCATTTATTCCATATCAGAATCCAAGTTACCATAAATTCTGTTAGTTCACGGAATAACATCATCCGGATACTTGGGGTATCAATGTGGATTGACACACTGCTCTGATATTATACTTAAGAAACAGTTATGCTTCCACATTATTGTTCAAAAGTCTAACCCTGTCCTTCCGAATGCACTTCGCCATTGTGAACTCCCTTTCACTATCCATTCATTTATTTATTTGATCAAGGTCCCTTGCATTACTGAAATGATTTAGTCAAACGACTAGACTATCACTTGAGCTAGGAGACGGGCATAAATACACTTTTGCCAGCTTTGCCAAGGCTTATTCCGGCTCACCGTTCAGAAAGAAAGAGAGTCAACCGTCACAACTACACATTTTTTCTTCATGTACGACTCTATTTTCCCTCGCTGACTCCTCAGATACATTCTGGGCTACTTTTACACAGTGTCGCTATTTCAGCCTTTTCCTGGGGGGACAAACCCTCGCACAACTTGAAGAGATGACCATTTTTGCTTCTAGCCTAAAGTTAGGGGACAACAGGATTCGGGGAGGTGTCTCTGCTCCTGCGATTGCCAAAGTATAATCTTCATCCTTTAAAACTGAAAAGTCTGAATCTCTCTTGGAATTTGATTGAAATTGATAGCCAAAGGTAGTTAAAGAAAGAGTAATAGACATAAAGTAGTTTAGTAAATGTTCATAAAATTAATGAGAGTAATTTAAGAAATGAAGCTGGACATCATGGAATTACCTTAAATATCTGCATTTCGTTCACCACTGAATTTACATGGTAGCATTGTGAATAGTTTTAAGGATTTGAACAAAAGCAGACTATTAAACTGTCAATATGTTAGAAGGATCTATCTCTAAACATATATTGTATTCCACTGCCCCGGCTAACCCCGGCATCTGAACTCCGACCCTAGCCAAAAATCTCCCCCCCTCCGTTCGATCCCTACTTTAAAGTCGCCAATGCAAATAGACGCGATTATCAAAGGTATTAATTCAAAGTTAATCATTATTCATTTTTAAATTAGAATATAAGAACAAATGAAACTCATGTATTTCATCACATCATGACATTTGTCTTTGAAAATATAAATGCATACAATTTTGAAATTGAATATTAAAGACATAAAGACAAACGAAATTGAAAAATTTGAAAACATTGTAATAATTCTTGAATGAATATGAATGAAGTAATTCAGTAACATAAATATTGGAAGTCATTAGTGAATATCTGTCCTAGCTTCTTGATTGCTACACATGTATATTTTATTTAAACTTAGCTCGAGTTTTAGAAAATGCTTGCAAGCATAATTTAGTAGAACTACCTTTCCCAATAAGTTTTGTTCAAAATCCATCTCAAAATGTCCGAGGCAGTTTAGCAGTGGAGGCACAGATTGCTTACTGGATCTTCAACAGGAATGCCAGAGAGCCAATTAACAAAATCAGAATGAGTCCAGGGAAGCTGCCAAATTTTCTGGAATCGTTGCACAACTCTTTGTCGCAGGTGCATAATGAACCAGACGACCCTGATACAGTGGACTCTATACAATCAGATTTTGCAGTCAAGTCTGAGCAATCTCTTGCGACGTATTGCAATCCTGAGTCAGAAATGGTTAGTTTTATCATTATCTCTGAAATCGTTTCCATCAGCATCATCCTAATTATTTGATAGCTAATACAAAACCACAGCTAAGACGATACTAGTGCCATTCTGTTTTAATTCATCACAAGCATTCCAATGCAAACTCACCACAGACATATTGCACAAGTGCACATATTTATTTAATATATTTATGTTTAGAACAAAAGTTCGCAAATTTCTTACCCGATCCCGCGGCCTTCAATTTAGTGCATGAGTTCCCCATACATTTGGTTATACCACTTAGGCTTGGATTGAATGGATCATTACAATTAGCATTCACACATTGGTAGCATTGGATGGCTAAACTCTCCTCAGTGAACAACGTGAAGAACTGAAGTCCTAAAACTACCAACCAAATAGCTTTCTCCATGGTATGAAGTTAAAGATAACCTTTCCGAATAAAAAGTATCACTATTGTAGTATTATTTAAATGGAAAAAAAATATACATATCATTTTTATAACTTATCTTTCTTAAGAAAAAACCATGAACTTCCCAAGAACTCAATTTATAATGTAAAGAATACTTTTATTTTCGCATCTAAGAAATTAATTTTGTCATGCAAGTTTGAATCTAACTTTCTTAGTTTAAATTCTATTTGTGAAATATTTAAATTTTATAATATTTTTTAACATTAATATCTTTTCTTGTATTGAAAAATTACATAAGAATTCAAATTGTACTTTACTTGGTCAAAGCCCTGTCGGTCAAAAAGCCCTGTCAGTCGATGGTATTTATACTTCAGCTGATAGTCATATCAGCTAACAGCAAATGAAAGTAGATCCTTCGAGCAGCACAGTTCCATTGTTTGTCTGTTTAAATTCATTGTAAGACTTTGAATTATGTATTTACATAGGCATTGATTGACACACCTAAAATGATTCAGAAATATTGGTTCAACAAATTCTTCTACGCAGGAAGGCAAACCACCGGTCATACCTGAAAACCGAGTTGTTTTGTTTCTTCTCTGATTATTGATTTCTATCTTAGTTTCCGAGTCTTTAATTGAACCTTGAACTTTTCCAACATCTCTGATCAGGGTTGCCGCTTTGCTTGCGAACAGACTGGACCATTTTTTGGTTTAATGCTGGTTTACCTGTACTTCTGTCATTAATAGAAGCTTATTCACTTCATTCAAGTTTGGCTTTATATAAATTATTATATATAGTTTTAGGTCTTCTATTTGCATTCCCTAGTTTTTTATTAATTTCTACTAAGCTGCCAGTTTTCTTGATAATTGGTTAAAATTAATTTACTCATTCATGACATTTAGTCGCTTTTTCGTGTTGTTTTTGTTTCTGCTAGTTAATTTTCGGACAATTGCATTCCGGACATTTGCTTTCCTGTATTCAGAGGGAGGAATATCTTAGGGCGCTCCTCCGTCACTATTTGGCGCATGGATTCTATTTATTACTACGTAATAGGTTTTAAATTACTGAGCAGCATTGATGAAAGTTCATATTTTTCATAATATTTCATCGGAGCGCTTTGTTATAATATACTGGTTTAAATAGACAAAATGTTTAAAAAAGAGAGAGTAATACAATAGTTGTACTGATAATTACCATAATAATTTAAGATTAATAGAAGAAATCTCTCCAGTGGGCGGTGCTTTTGTCGCTTCGGTTCAGTAATTTGCGGGGATCAATTGAAAAAAAATATAGTTGCTTTGAACATTAGTTAGCATATCGAGTTTTAGTAGTAATAAAGGTGTTCTGCAATGTAATGTACACAGGTAAAGGTTTATTCGTCAAGAAAGCAACAAGACAAACAATTGTGCATCATTGGTCCAGTTGTAAATGCCCTAAAATATTAAATTTTTAAATTCACAATATTATTTAAATATAATTTAAAATATAATGAAATTAAATTATGATATTAATCTCGTTTTAGCATTTCAGCAAACTGGCTTTAATCGCATGGATTGAATATGCAAAGTGATATTGAAAGTTATTAGACTGTTTACAATATTTGGGGCATGACACAGTTCGTATGAACTGCTTAGAAGACACTTGAGAAACATGTTGAACTCGTTATAGAATATCTTGTTGACACATTGTCACTATGACATTGTGTTGCTCAGTGCGCTGCATAGTTTTAGCCAAGGTTTAGGACTCACACATTTTATATCGACTGCAATCTTATTAATAATAAGGTTACACTTTTGGATTAACTTGATATTATCCCAGATTAGAATCTCAGCAAGTTGAAAACGAAATTTTATTTTAGAAAATTTGAATGATTCCATAACGACATGCATGAACAAGTTTGTGAAAACTCTCACAAACATTATTAGGTCTATTTGTAACGTTGCACGATTCATTGTGGTTCATTCACATAAGCAAGGGAGGCATTTGACAAATCTTTGTTAACGAGAGATGACCTATTCAGAGCTTGGTGTGGGGTGAATCGTGAGATTACAGCGTCAGAAGAGATTTGGTAGCATTTTCACCACGAAAAGGACCTACATGTCACAAAAATACTTACTTTAGAGTGACGAGATGTTTAAGTTTGGAAAGTGCTTTAAAATGTTTAAATAAATTACAAATTACAAATATGATTAAGAGTTTTAAAATTAGCTAAAAATTCTTAGTTATTTCTTAACTAAAAAAGATAAATTATTTATTTTTTAAGGCGTCTGCGACATTTATCAACATTCTCCTCAAATCACAAATTTAGTTTGTAATTATTGGATATAATTAATTTAATTGCGATGAACATAATCATCCAGATACGAAAATAGAATTTTAGT
>MPNW01001190.1:0-16579 GCA_011800805.1 Hirudo medicinalis
TCAACGAAATACATTACCTTCTGGTACCACATCATAAAATGATGAACGAATAACAGTAATAATAATGATGATAATAATAATAAAATAATGTAAGAATAATAATAATAAAAGGAAATGCAAAATAAACATAATAATAACAATAGAAGTGGTAGTAAAAATAATATAACATTTTAAAATAATTGGCCATTCGTAAAAATCTTAGCTTATTGCTACAGTTAGTATCAGTAAGCCTCCCTCAAGAAGTAACATCAAAATAGAATAAAAATCATATTAAATAACATAATGGTCAAATTAAAATGACCTGTACTGAATTAGGTCCACAGAACAGGAAACCCGGTCAACACCTGGTCATATCTGACGTCAAGAAAGGGAGTGTGGCCCACAGGTGTGCTGATAAATATATATTTTTTATAAGGTGATGCAGAAAATTTAGCGTAAATATGGCATTAATATTATTATTATTATTATTATTATTATTATGTTTATTATTATTTTTATTATTGTTATTATTATTGTCATTATTATTGTCATTATTATTAATATTTAATTATAGTTTATAATAATAATAATAATAAACGCGTTAAATAATGAAGGGAAATATTTTAAAAAGAATACATTCATAAAAATCTATTTATTGAGAGTCATTCCTCCTCCTCAGGACTGGGTCAATCCAACCAGGTGACAAGTTGTTGGCCATCGACAACGTCAGACTGGACGACCTCCAATGTTCCCTGGAAGACAGTGCCAGGATACTTCAAGACACTCATGACATCGTCAAGTTGACCATACAGAAAGATGAGGGATTTGCAGGTAAACGTTCTGCTAATGAGTCTTTAAATAATTCGATTTGAAAATTATAATCATTTAGAATAATTAAATTTAAAATTTATAATCATTTAAAATAATTATATTGCGACCAATCATTACATAACATGTGGACAATGCATTCTATCTTCTTTCTCCATCAACAGACGAACCTGATCCATCCCACCTCATAACGTACACCGTGGAGTTGCCAAAGTTTGCAGGACCGGTTGGCATCATGGTATCGGGCAGCGAAGAACCCTTTGGGCCCATCTACATATCCAGCCTTCTCCCGGGTGGAATGGCCGAGCGGTAATGATCAATGTTTACAGGCAATAAATTATAATAATAATAATAATAATAAATATTTTTAAATATTAAAAAATGATAATAATCAATTAAGTCAACAAATATCATGGCTTGGGTTGGAGCGGGGGTTATGGATATCCCTAAATACTGAAGTCCTAAAAATCAAACCCTCTCAGCACGGGGGCTCTCCACGTTGGTGATAGGCTTCTTGCCATCAACGGAACAAGTCTCAGGGGCAAGACACCGACCGACGCCGTCCATTTGTTGCAAAATGCGGGACCCTCGGTCACCCTAAAGATCACACGACCTGCCAACAAAAGAGGTTAGGAGGCTGTTGGTAGTCATTGACAAGTTTTAAAGTCATTAAAAATCTCGTTGATTCCATTTTGGTTTAAGACAAGGCTAACTAACAGACAGTATTAATAACCAAATTAATAACTAAATTATTAACTAACGCAATAACTAAATTAATAACTAAATTAATAATTCTTTTGAGTGCCTCATGTATCCGAATGGGATGCGATGGCACTTTATAATCGATCTACCATTTATATGGCCCCCCTACCCGAGGAGGGCGCTCCCTGGCGGTGCAGGCTGGGTTGCGAACACGACACATTACGACTGTTGCCATTACGTCCACATGCAGGAACGCAACCCATTCGGCCAACCTGCACGCCAACCTAGAATTATTATTGTTATTAATAAATATAATAATTTCAGTGCCAGAAACGAAATTGGAAAAAGGGCTTGGGGTAAGTATTAAACATGTACTTTGAGTGCAATTTTGAATTTACCTTCAACAATTAGTTGTTAAACTTTCTATATTTTTATTAATATCTAAATATTTCAGAGCATGGACAGTGCCTTGGAGTCCTGGGGAAGTTCAGCAGGTCCAGACGGTTATTTGGCCGCTGGCGCCAAAGTATTCTGCCATCCTTCTCTCAGACATCGTTCGCGGTCTCAGCACTATTTCGGTAGTGCCCATTTAAAATATTACTTACAGCTTGCATATTAATTATAATAACTCTTAAGTTTAACATTATCCTATTCTCGATGACAGATTCGGTGAACGAGCAGAGCGACGACGTCAGTCACGACATGACGTCCCCAATCTCACCGAAAACCACTCCGACACAAACACTCGTTCACCAAAGCAGCATAGAGAATCCAACCTCCAGCATTGCAGTGACCACCTCGTCCAGTGACGCTGGCATCGATACCAGCGCGGGTGGAAGTGTTACTTCCAATGCACCATTACCCTCATCTTCAGGGGCAGAAAACGTCATGAGATGGCAAGATCGCGAGTTTAACAAGGACAACGGCATCGTGAACACCGGGAATCCGGGCCTTGCCCCGCTGGTCTTAGAAGCTGATAGAACAAGCAACGAAGCCGACGAATGGTCAAAAAGGTAGCACTGAAGGGTTCTGTTTGGAGGGGGGAGAGTGGGGTGAATTTTAAAAACCAAACGTAGGTGCTTTCTAGAAGTTCTAATTAAGATGGCCATGAATTGCAGATGAAATTAAACAATTAGCGTTCTTAATCGATATTAAGAAATCCGTCGTCATGTCACTCAGCCATCCCGCTAGTTACTACCACCCCTTTGAAAATATGGCTCTATAATGGGTCCCGCTTGGTTGAGTTGTCAGTCAAGTACTCCAAACATTCTCCTCTTGGTCGACATTTTACTTTCGTTCCTCTTACAATTTCCAATGAAACATTCCAGATTGGACGAACTCGATCAGTTGAGACTGAACATGAGTCCGGCCATGGACAGCTTCAGCGATCTCCCTGACATTGCCGAAGTGATCGCAGACAGCGAGGGAGATCAGCCCGTTCATCAGCAAGAGGAAGCAGGTCCTCCGAGCACGACTCAGAACAATTCAGAAGCCGTTCAACTGCCATCCATCACTGAATGTCCGTTAGTAGAGATGCTTTTTGATTCGTTCCCTAAACTTTAAGGTAACTTATGAAGCAGGCGTTGTCAAATCAATCGCTTTTATCTCAGAATATGACTACAAAAGGTCGTCAAAAGACCTCGTTATTACTCTTTCAAAGAGCGAATATGGCTTTCTTTAAAAACTTGTACACAATTGCTAGGGATGGAGTCCACACGTCCATGCCAGAAGGTGAGATACAACTGAAGGAGGTGGAAGAACAGCTGCAGAACATTTTCACACCAACTCCCATAGAACTCCTCAGGGTCTCCCTCACAAAGGCAAGGGACAAAGAGGATTTTGGCTTCAGCTTATCCGACGGGGTGTTTGAGAAAGGGGTTTACGTCAGCGCCATAAGACCAGGCGGTCCAGCATCTTCGAAACTGAAACCTTTTGACAGGATATTGCAAGTATGTCTTTTACATTGCTGCTGGTTAATCAATCCAGACTTGTTTAGAAAATGAAATCTTATGATTCTGTCCATTGGTTCAGTCAATAAAATTTTGTGATATAATTATTTTTATTCATATTTTGGTAATATGAGGTTGGTAGCATGATTACTTTGGCTACAATTTGTCTTCAAAGAGAAATTTCATAAACACAAAAATACATTCTGTCATTAGAGAGTATTTCTTCTCAGTATTTATTTTATTTAATGAATAAATCTCTAATTATTGACCAAATTCTTGCAGGTAAACGCCACGAAAACCAGAGACATGGATTGCAGTCAACTTGTACCCTTAATAGCCTCATCAGGTCTGGCAGTGGAACTGGTCATAACTCGCAATCCTCTGGTCAACTTGCCAAAGACTTGCCAGCATTTGAAGCGTGTCGATCAGATTGAAAAGGGAGGTTCTCTAAAGTCCTTCAAGGAACACAAGGGACGTCACAAAAGACTCAGCACCGATTTTCGCAGCAGTACGAGTAGCCCAAGATCAGGTACATCTGATCCGTCGAGAGAATGTGCCAGCTTACAAAGGACCCAGGTTATTGCAGGAAGCAGGTTGCCTCTTGTGTAACGTAATATTACTACAATTATATTAATAATATTATTATAAGTTATTTGTATCATTATTATTATTTATTTATTTATTGCATTACAAATACTTTAGAGGCGATTTAATTTTAATTGCAATAAAATAATAAAATTTTATTATATCTTCACATCACCAAAGTAATGTTATTTACTCTCTATTCCTTTTCATTTTTAGAGTTCTGCCGAATATCTAGAACCATCCACCCTCAACACCGTAGCCCCCTCCGGCATATTGAAGTGCACCAACCCTTCCCAGCACGTTAAACTTTCGATCTCTCAATCAAGGGAAACCTACATTGGCGAGGACAGCTGTAATCCTCAAGTGGAGGAGGACTTTGAATTTGAAAACTCATTTCCGTCCTCGAAGAGCGGAACTGTCCGCCGAAAGCCGAAAACGTATTCGGCCATCAACCGGAACAGCGAGAGCAATCCGAGCAAAAGTGACACGGCTAAAAGCTGAAAAGCTTGGCTTTTTATTTTTCGACCACGAGCTACGGTCAGTTGTTAAGACTAAGTCTCCTTCCAAAATCCGTGGTTTTGCCATGTGTAGCGTTGGCTTTAGATTACTTGACGAATTTAAGTCCACTGCGCATCGAGTTGACTCCAGAGGATGTCGAATTTATTTATACACATATTCTTCAAATAAAAAAAACAATGACAAGAGGTCCCGCTCCACTCCCATAGGTGTCCTAGTGGATCAAAGTAGAAGGTAGAGTCAGCGCTGACAAGCAACATTGAATCATTCGCTATTTGAATTTTGTTGATTGTTTTTTCGGCTGTAACGAAGTTTAACGAAGATGTTGATATTTTCATTTGCTGTTCGTGTTTAGAACTTCATGCCATGCGAACATTCTACTTCAATAATAAGCAATTATTTATCAACGAGATTCTCTTTCAAACCTGACTTGCCAGAAATTTTGCGCTAGATGTTAGGTCTTCTTCATTTGTTGTCGTAACTTTCAAGACATGCGTTGTAAACATAATTAGTGTTGCATGGAAATAATTGTATTTCAATAAGCCGCAAATTACATGTACTGACGAAGGGTTCAGGACAAATCTCGGACAAGTGATCTTTTACGGATGTCTTACCCAATTGTACCTGGTTTCGATTGCGAGTGTCCGAAAGTTTGGACAGCATTTAGTACCATCGCGACACTGCCTTGACTTGAATGTACGTTGAATAACCAAGAGAAATAATTTTCAAAAGGGTAAAGTTTATTCTATTGTCAGTTATATCAGTCAATACCTCAAACTCAGAAAATTGAATTTGTTATAAAATTATTTCATAATTTAATTTCAATCGAAAACAGGCTCCGATAATATTTGTGATCCTGTTCAGAGTAGATATTCAAATATAGTCAAATTCGCTTTTTTAAATTACGTAAAATATGGAAACATTTTGAGCATATTTTGTTCATTAAAAATTTTAATGCATTTATAATTTTTATATTTTTCGGCGAAAATATTAAAAATTGAAAGATTTTAAGCGGAACAAATTGATTTATGTTATTTTAAAATATCATAAAATTTAATAAGCTTTAATAATTACATAAATTTTTTTTTAATATATAGAGTCTTTTGAGTTGGAAGGTCTATCGGGTGTTTCTTAGCTTAGATAAAACATACTCCTTAGATTGCTAGATTGTTTTTATTTTTTTGCCAATTATCAAGCATCTGCCCAATTTAAGGATAATAAGATTTATTGAAATAGTATAATAAGATAATATTTCCTTCTTATCCAAACATGGAGGCTGAACATACAAGATGTCCGAAACATCCTGATGAAATTCTCGAACAAAATCATCGCGACGAAATGGTCTGCCGTAAATGTCGATCGAAAAGCCGAAAGAAAGACCGCAAGCATGAGGATCGGTCTTCTAGGCACAGGAGTAAGTCCAAAAAGAAGGACAGAGAACGACATAGAAGTAGATCCAGAAGGAGGGATGGGGACAGCCACCGAAACAGGTCGCCCAAAAGGTGTGATGACAAAGACAGGGATAGAAGTATGTCTAAAAAACGGAATGACGAAAGACAAGTTACTCCGCCATCAGCTGTGGAACAAAACTTAAGCATCGAGAATCCAAGAAAAAGACGCCATCCCTCGAGAACGCCAGAGAGGATTCACACAGACCGCGATGTCCGTAAAAGCGAAAGTAAATTACAAGTTCAGCATTCTCCAGGGGCAGTTTCAGACAACCAAAGTAAACGTCAGAAAACTGAAGTCCAGAACACGATTCCTAATGCCGGAAGCAATCAAGGCTCTGATGACGAAAATGGATCCGATTTTTGCTTCGACGAGATGGATGAAGACGATGAAGCCATCATCGAAAGACAGAGGAAGAGTAGATTGGAGCTCATAAACAAACTAAAAGCTGAAGGTCGTACATTGCAAAATACAAAGGAGCCAGCAGTCGTCGAGTTCGCGAACAAACGAACAGCTGAGGAATTTCATAAAATGAAAAATTCTATTGAGCCAGCAGTCGCCCAGTCCATCTCCTCAACAAAAAAACTAGACATTGGTCCACTGCCGAACGAGAGAAAAACGGCCTTGCACAAGAAAACGATCGTGGCACCAATCGGTGACATGTTCGACGAATCATCAAATGTTGTCATCGACGAAGTAACACAAGGCTCGAACATTCCGTTTGTATCGGCTGATGAAAACAATCTCAAGGAAAACTGGGATGATAGCGAGGGATATTACGTCGTTCAAATAGGTGAGATGCTCAACAATCGCTACAAGGTCTACGGGTTCACGGGTCAAGGGGTTTTCAGTAACGTTGTAAGGGTTAGGGACGTCTCGAACAATAACCGAGAGGCTGCCATCAAGATCATTCGTAACAACGAAGTGATGCTCAAAACCGGCCTGAAGGAGTTGAAACTCTTGCAGAAGATCAACGAAACCGACCCCAGTGACACCTTCCATTGCCTCAAACTCCACGGCGACTTTTTTCACCGAAACCACCTGTGTCTCGTTTTCGAGCAGCTGCACATGAACCTGAGGGAACTGATCAAGAAATACGGCAAAGACGAAGGACTGCACATCAACGCCGTCAGAACCTACACACAGCAGCTGTTTCTGGCTCTGAAACACCTCAAGGATTGCACCATACTACACGCTGACATTAAGCCCGACAACATTCTGGTCGACGAATCCAAATGCACCCTCAAACTTTGCGATTTTGGCTCGGCCAGCTACTACAACGAGAACGACATCACACCGTACATTGTCAGTAGGTTCTACAGAGCTCCTGAGATAATCCTGGGAATGAAGTACGACTATGCCATTGATCTCTGGTCGGTGGCCACCACGTTGTACGAACTGTACACTGGAAAGATCATGTTTCCAGGGAAAACCAACAACGAAATGTTGAAGATGTTCATGGATCTGAATGGAAAAATGCCCCACAAATTTATCAAAAAAGGATACTTCAAAGAGAAGCACTTTGACCAAAATTTCAACTTTCTACATCAGGAGATCGACAAAGTCACTAAAAAGGAAAAGTCTTCCATTTTGTCCATAACTACTCCGACCAGAAACCTTCTGGCTGATCTTGTAGGATCTCAGAAACTGACCAGGGACGAATACTTCTCCTTGGAACAATTTAAAACCTTGTTGGAAGGGTCATTGGTTCTGGATCCCTCCAAACGGATATCCGTGGAAAAGGGCCTTCTCCATCCTTTTCTTCATAAAAAGCAGTAGCTGCAACCTTTTACAATTTACTGATAAATCAGGATTTTATTTTATTTATATTAGCATGAATAAAGAAATAAATCGTTTCAAAAATGTTTTTATTGTCTCACTCTTTTTTTTAAATCTAAATTAGAATCAACGTCATTCTAAGGATTGCGCGCGTGGATGACCTAAAAAAAATTAAAATGTCAAGTAGCAAGCATCGTCAAGGAAATCAATGAATGTTGTCAACTCACCTGGCACAAATCCAAACGGCTTGACACGATAAGGATCATAAACCGGTCGTATTTTGCAATCAGATTGCATTGTTTTCATTTTAAATGTCGCGTAAGTAATTAATTGGCCAAGTTGTGAGGATAGCGACTTCTTAATTTGAGGTTAAATTTGTAAATCGCTTAATAGAAGAATTGCCAAAATGTAAATAATCATTTACAACTTTATTGTTATTATTCTGGGATTCTGAAATATACAAACTACAACAATTCAAAATCACGACTCTCACTCAATTACCAGAGCCATGCAGTTATTTATGTAATCACATTGTAACTATATTACAACATAAAAAGTCTTAGCACCAACTTTGATCTGTGGATGGCCTAAGAATGTAAAAGATTTTATTTAGCAATTACAAATAATAATTCAAATATTCCAGTATTGAAAACTTGCTTTGTTTCTGTAGTGGTCATTTCCAGTACCTATCGTAAAATAATTGAGTGAAGTAATGTTTGTCAAACATTATCAAACATGTAATATATACGAATATATATAATTTATGAACACGTACATGGAAGTTAAACTGATAACGGCTTGAACAACATTTTTTCAATATATGCATATCTATTTTATATATATTTTTATATTTCTATTTCTATTTTTTATTATTTTTTATTTTTATAATTATATTTATATTATTTATCGTTTGACGACTGAAATTATGTAACAGATTAAAAATTTTAAATTAAAATCTCTTAAAGTCAACCTCTTCTGTTGTCGAATCAGTAACTAATTGCGATGGTTCCATTTCAATCACAACCTGGTGTTGAAATCATTAAATTTTAGTGAAACTTAAAAAAGTGGATGTTTATAAATCAGCTTCATCTTTCGACGACCCCTGTAACGTACATAAGGGGTCGTCCATTAATTATGTCAACAAATTTAAGGCAGTTTTTGATCCCCTCCAACCATTATTTTGCTGACTTAATTTATGGACGGCCCCTGTAATATGTTGCTTAAATAATTGAAAACTATTTACTGTCATTTTAAAGCTACCATTTCGATATTTGAGATTTGAGATTAAAAGTCCATTTTAATTAATATGAAATAAAATACTATCTTTTCCGAACTCGCTACTCACATCGGTTGACCTGCTTTCAAAAACATCCGATTCTCTTTTACCACTTACATCGATCTAATTTGGAATATTTATTTAACCAAATTTTAATTTACTTTGTCTTTTAATTGGTAATAGAATTAAATAGAATTAAATAGATGTTCTTCGAAATGGTTCAACGTTAGCTTACCGTATTTTCTGCCGGTTTGCCGGATGCCCCACGGGTGCTAAATTAATAAGCGTTATCATTAAATTTTGGTATAGTTTAAAATTTTGAATTTCATTTGACAACCGAGTACAACAAAGCAAGAAATTAAAAGACTTACTACTGAATTTCTGAGACGAAAACTACCAAATAGCAGGCCCAGCAACAACTTAGACGCATAGTTTGTCCAAAATTAAGAATTATTTTTCAAACTTTCGGATTAGTTAGATTAGTGGACGATGAATGGCTGAACCAAGAAAATAACCTCAATGAAGATGGTATGCTTTATAGGCCCCTTAAGGCTAAATAGCTTAATGAAGAATAATAAACTGATAAATACCAGGATGAATTGATCATCAGATAATTATCTGAAATCCATTTAACCCTTCCTCGAGAGTCTTCTTTGATCAAATCCAGTTCAATTATAGCTGGCTAAGTGCAGCAATTTAGCATCAAGTTATTTAACAAGGTCCTTAACTTTCTTACAACTTTCTTATAATTTCCTTGTTCAAATTATCCGTATTATAAAAATATTGGTATCATCAATTTGTTAGTAAAATAAAATATTTCCGACATTCTGTGGCAGTAATACACGAATCACAATATTTGAAACAATTAACGGATTGAATTTCTCTATGACAAAATGTTATTCAACTGATATATATCTGCACTGATGTATGAACTTATTGAACTGTTAGATATTTCATAATGGTTTCAGACGACTCCCCAAATTATGACTATTAATAATTTCCAAATATATTAATAGCAACAGATTACTAGCTGAAGTCTCTTCCTTAGCAGACAAATTTAAGTTTAAAAATTAAATGTGACTATGTTGTTGTACGAAATTCAAATAAAAATGCAATAAATATAATTTGAGTTAGTCTTATTAAGAATTAATGTAAGTTTATTTTTACGGATTTGGCGGAATTTTAAAATAATAAATTTTTTTAGTGAAAATACCAATTTTAAAATTATGTTTTAAACTTAAGGTTAAATAAAATTATTTGTTTATATTTTCAAATATTTATATTAACTTGAGTTGAAAATTCATTTTTAAGAATTCTAGTGTTTTGTTGTTGTTTCAGTAACCAACTGCGGTCTCGGATCTGTTTACATTCATCCCTCCGGCTGACTTGACTTTAGCATCCACAATGAAGGATTGCACCGATCTACTCGATTTTGACGCAGATGACTTCAAAGATAAACTATTACTAGCTGTAAAATTGCTTTACATTTTAACAGTCTATGTTCTATAAAATTTGGGAGGTGTTGAAAGTTGTTAACAAATTGTTTCTTGCAGAATTTAAAAAGCAACGAGCAGCCGGCACAGGCTGCTAATAAATGCAAAATATCTATTCCGAAACCAGGTGGAATTAAGATTTTATTAGTTAGCTTATTATGCAATTTGTTGAAAAATTGTTCTTCTGAAGGATTCTGCATCAAGACTACAAACGACAAAGAAGAAAAGGTTTTCATAAACATCTGCACATGCATTGACGTGAGTCCATTCCCATGGTGATTTAATTCCTATTTAATACACTGAAAATCCTTCAAATGGATGTAGAATGCCCTTGCACAAAATAATCAAATTATTCATTCCATAAGGATATTTAGCTCAATGTTTAAGAGTTGACTAAAACTCATCACTTATTTCTTGACTTAAAAAATGACAAATTAAAAATTTGCAACAATTGCCCACTCAGCAGGACATAAAAAATCATGCTTAATTGTTTTTTTACCAAGTTTAAACGAAAGTTTAATACTTTCCTGCAACTCACTCTCGCTATTAGATTCCATGTCCTAAAAACTTAACTGATGAAGAATGCATCAAACTTCTGGAAACCATGGAGCCAAATGGATTCAGGGTGCCCTTGTCCCTGGGTGACCCTCATGTTGAGGCAGACAAAAGTAATTTCTGAGTTGTCAACAACAATAACAACATGATCATTGTTTCTTTAGGCTGACTAAAGAACTTTTTTTAAAAATGAATATTTTTAAATGAATGAATGAATGTGTGATTTGTGTTTAGTTCCTTAAGAATGCTTGAACAAAATAGTTTTATGGAGATTTTGTGTGCTTTTTAAAGTTTAATGTGAATGAATGAGAATGGGTTTGTTGGTTAATGCAAAATTTACAAAAGTGTTTTGTGCTGAAAATGTTCTGCCTAAATTGTAATAATAATATTTATTAATAATAATAATAATAATAATAAGGATTTTATTAATTTCTGCTTAATTTCAGGATTAATAATAATACCATAATAAGTTATAGCTGAGATTGTTAGTAGTAACACTGGAACGTACCATTGCACAGGTGGAAAGGGGTGCGTGGCTTACGACGTGGCCGTGAACCCCTCCTTCTTCGACGAGATCACGAAGAGGGAGATCCTGAAGAGGTTCTTCCTCGTCATGGCTTTCGACGGCTTGGAAAACAAACACAATGTTCTCCTCAGCCGAGGTAAGCAGGATGGAATCTTGTATCGACTGCCCATCTTTTGTGGTTTTCTGCTTTAATGCTTCTTTGAATTCCTTTGAATTAACGGACCTTGTTGACAAACAAGGAAAGCAGACTCAACAAAGTATTAACGATGACAATTAAATGGAATTCAATTCTTAAATTTTGAACTAATTTTGTTGTGCAATTATTTTACATTTTGTAATGTAAATATATTATAATATATAATGTTAATGTCAGTCATTTTCACTGGATAATTGTTGCCTTTGTTATATTTTTTATGCGTTATTATTGTTGTTGTTATTATTATTGTTTGTTCTGTTTATTATTTGTCTACATTCCAGATTTTCTGATCTTGAAAAATCGCAAGTCAGTCGGCTCGTTGTTGCAGATGAACATTCGAACGGAGAGCAAACCCTGGATCCTGGAGATGGAGGACGACGAAGCTCGAAGTGGAACAAAAACCAGCAGCAGCAGCCAAAGGTATTTGGAGTCTCACTTGTGAATAATACATCTTTGTATCAATGTTGCTAATTAATTGTTTGAAGCTTGTTTGAGTCCAACTTCTTTTTAAAGTCGGTTGTTTTCACGATATTTATTTTATTTAATGAAATCATGACAGTATAATCAAACATTTATTCAGGGCTACCAAGGAAGAAGCCAAGAGGTAATATGATCATGACCTGCTTCTTGTTGCAATCGTCGTCGTCATTGTCGTGGTCGTCATAATTAACATTGTCGTACCCATTGCTTGGACTATTTTTACTGGGGTTTTACAATTAAGAACTATTATTACAAAGAGTTTACTTCTTTTAAAGTTCTCATGAATTGTAGATAATTTAAGCTGATTTAAGTTCCAAAATGCACCTCACGATCTCTCTTTACACACTTCCTCTTTTCAACGACCGGTGTTGAAATCTCTCAAAAATAACTGCACAATTATTGGATAATCTGTTTGTTCCTTCGACCAAATAAATAATCATCTGAAAACTTAATTATGCGCATCGGTTTGTTTATTCTGTGGGAATCTCAGTAAACGTCCTAATCTATTTTTAGCTGATGTTTATGAAAAGCCTCCTCAAATGGACATATATAGCATTTGTTTTCCACTTCCATCTCTTTTGCCTATTTGTTCGAATTGTGATCCTGTCCAAAACATGCCTCCTTTACCCAGTATATGATACACCCGTTATGGATTGGGTTAAAATGGACAAATCCATTGGTCGTCCGACATTTCGTGACACGATGTCAGAGGGTGTCCACCTTTTGACTTTTTTTCCAAGCTGCTTTCACTTCAGATCGTTTCGGCTTCAGCTTCATTGAAAGCTTTTTGCATTACGACAAATTATTTAAAACAAAAAGTTAATTTAACAATTGGTTAAAATATTGCACTTAGAATAGCAGTCATGCAAATTGATTGGTTACCCAACAGAGGTACTAAGCCTGAGTTCAAAGTCGTTCAAGAACCACAAGAAGGTTACCCCAAGTACCTCGTCGCCGACATCCGTCTGCCGAAAGTGGTCAGTTTGTCGGCCCCTTCTCACTCGAGTCTCTCAAATTGATTTGTTTTTAACGTTCTTCAAGCCTGATGTTCCTTTTAATAATTAACCATAATGTGAAATTATAACTATTATGTTAAGTTATTATTTAATTACGTCCAATTATCAAATAAATAAGTAATTATATATCTTTAATCTGCCATTAATGCAAGATCAAGCAGCTGTCAATTTTACTAAACCAATAGTAACTTATATTTTTGCTACTAACAAAGAAAGTGGCATCATCTTTGACTCTGGATATTGGAGAAGACAGACTGGTTTTGGCCACTCGTTCCAGCACCTACTACCTCGACATCTACCTGCCCTTTTCTCTCGATCAAGAGAATTCTTCTGCCCAGTTCAACAGGAAGACAAATGTGAGTTTTACGAACAGCCTCAGAAAGGTCTTTGGTGTTTTTGTTAACAAAGCCTTGCAGTTCCAAGCAAATTGCAAAAAAGCAAAGCTTGAATTATAAAATTTAGAAATTATTCTAATTTTTATAATTAGAGTCCTAAAATAATAGTCTCTGTTTTGAGACTCAGGGAATGATCAAGCAAATCATGTGTTTCTGTATCTCAACAATGAATGAACTATAAAAGCCAGTTTGCAGGAACAAGGGCCTCATGAATTGAGAACTGTATCCCTTTTTTTTTTATTCCTGAGGTTCTGACTGTTGTCATGCCAGTTATTCCCAGTGAAGATTCGTGATGAAGTCCTCTGTGGCCAGGAAGTTATAATAATAATAATATGTTACAATTACTCTTGCAAGAAGTGCCATATTTAATTGGCTCACCATTAATATAATTCTTTCAAGTTTCACTTGGTTTCAATAAATATTTTCGCATGTTCTTGTTCTCGATTTTCGACAGAATAGATTTGGTTTGTCGTCGTAATAGTCTCATAGCGATAGATTTTGGTAACATCGTCTAACTAGTGACCCACTTTGTGAGTGGATGATCAGGACGGCTTTTATGTCAAGTATTTGATAAGTAGACTTACAAGTAGCTATAAGCCTTCCAGACCCCAAGAACTGTTTGGGAGGGGAGAGACTTCGTGAACTTCCTTCGAACGCGAGGACCCTTTATTTGCTAAAACTTATTGTTATTAATATTACTATTAATATAATAATTGTTATTAATATTACTATTAATATAATAATGGTTATTATTACTCAACATTTATCAAATAATTTTTGGGGAAGTTTCTTTCTTTAATAAGGACATTTAAGTAAAATCAGCGAAATTCCCGGAGAAATTAAACATGCACTCAAGTGGTTCCTTGTCTTACTTGCAGCTTTATTTACCAACACTTCTCGAAAACAAATTATCAGAAGTGGAACATTTTATTGCAGGTTATAAGCAATTTAAGTCCACTTATCGTTAAAGGTTTTATATTTATCTCAAAATTTTAAGTTAAATTTGTCTTTGCTTTTAGTATTCATAATCTTAGCATTCATAATCATAATATTAATAATTTTAATTTTAAAAATAAAAGATCAAAAGAGAGAAATGTCGGAAATAAATAACTACTTCCCTAAAACTAATTAACATTTTTGACCCTGAGGAACTTTTTAAAAGCACTTAATCTAAAATTAGTACGCAGTAGCCAGTCGCTGGTGCGTCCGCTAACTTCCCGCTTCGAAGGCTATTTGAGGGCAGACGACAAGAGCCCGTCGGCATTCGACTTCCAGTGGCGGCAGATAAAGGTGGGTGAATTTTGCTATGCTCTTTATTGCGATTTACATTTGAATATTGCGAAATACTTATTCCTTGTAACTGTAAGTTAGTTATTAACTTGAATGGAAACATATTTACTAAACTTATTAGTAATACTTTTTAAAGTACTATTAACTGTTTTGAGTTATTTATTAAGTTATCGATGGCAGTGTGCCACCAGTTCGGCTATGACTGCATGGCAAACATGTGAGCATAACATGAGTATGTAATTACAAAATAGTAATTGGTGATGCCTAATACCTATTAATAATTATTAAGTAAAATGATGCAGTGGTAGAATAATAATGATAACAATCACTATCAGCAGGGACGTATTGTAGAGGGATTTCTGCATAAATTCCAATAAATTTAAGTTTCACTTTACAATCAATTTAAACAACGTCAGTTAATAAGAAAAGGTTTGGGTGAATTGAAACGGTGTACCAATGGTATTCTGTTGTTGCTAAAACTCACTCAAGCTTACGAATGTCTGATGAATCATATGGGGTATTATCACACAAAAGTTCTGTTTAGAAAGATTTTTGTATGAAATTGTGTTAACATGGACTTCATTCAAGTTCTTTTCATTTGTAATATTTTTATTCGACTTTTTTTTACCTTAATTTTAAAGCAATAATCAGGTAAATCATTTATTATTTCTTCTTTTGTACATAAACAGTTTACTTAAAAAATAATAATTATAATTACATTATTATTATTATTATTATTATTATTATTATTATTATTATTATTATTATTATTATTATTATTATTATTATTATTATTATTATTATTATTATTATTATTATNTTCTTTTTAAAGTCGGTTGTTTTCACGATATTTATTTTATTTAATGAAATCATGACAGTATAATCAAACATTTATTCAGGGCAACCAAGGAAGAAGCCAAGAGGTAATATGATCATGACCTGCTTCTTGTTGCAATCGTCGTCGTTGTCGTCGTCGTCATAATTTAGATCGTCATACCCATTGCTTGAACTATTTTTACTAGGGTTTTACAATTAAGAACTATTATTACAAAAAGTTTACTTCTTTTAAAGTTCTCATGAATTGTAGATAATTTAAGCTGATTTAAGTTCCAAAACGCACCGCACGATCTCTCTTTAAACACTTCCTCTTTTGAACGACCAGTGCTGAAATCTCTCAAAAATAACTGCACAATTATTGGATAATGTGTTTGTTCCTTCGACCAAATAAATAATCATCTAGAAACTTAATTATTCTGTTTGTTAATTATTCGGTTTGTTTATTCTGTGGGAATCTCAGTAAACATCCTAATCTATTTTTAGCTGATGTTTATGAAAAGCCTCTTCAAATGGACATAGCATTTGTTTTCCACTTCCATCACTTTTGCATATTTGTTCGAATTGTGATCCTGTCCGAAACATGCCTCCTTTACCCAATATATATTTATGATATACCCTTTATGGATTGGGTATAATGGACAAATCCATTGGTCGTCCGACATTTCATGACACGATGTCAGAGGATGTCCACCTTTTGACTTTTTTTTCCAAGCTGCTTTCACTGCAGA